>BQKN01064023.1:168459-208270 GCA_022839385.1 Asparagus kiusianus
TTTTTTTGCACTTTGCGATTATTGGGACACGGCCGAAATTCAGGTATTATTGAAGTATATATTTTCGTTTATTGTTTGAAATTCTATATTATATCTGTTTAACATTGTTTTGCAGGATCAAGCTGAAACAGCAAGGAGGAACCGCAATGCGCCCCGCAGTTACGAGCATCACGGGGGCTCCAGGTCCTTCAGCCAGCATTATCATCAATTGACGCTTGAAGTATATAATATATTAGCTCTTAGGTTATCAATTTGAGTATAATTTATGTGTTATGAGTTAATGATATATGTGAATAAAATAGGGAAGGGGAGAACTCGGGCATTTTGCAGATCGTATTCTGACTGGTTGGAGTCCAAATTACGCCGATGAAGTGAAGAAAGCGTAGAACCGGGATCTGGCTATAAATAGCAGTTAATTTGTATATTTAATTTTTATAACAATGTATTTTAAATGTGTTAGAATTGACCTGGTTGTTTTAGTATATCGCAGGAGAAATTACATGCTAAGGTGCAGGAGCAATTATCACAGACTCAGGTCGATTCTAACACTCCGACCCGATTAAGTAGAGAGGAGGAGGATAGCATCATTGAGACGGTCATTGGACCGAGTAGGAAGAACAGATACAGGTGGAGAGGATCCGAGCATCGGCCATACGAGTCCAGTAGCACCTACGAGTCTGCAGCTCCACCAGGATGCAGTTCTTCTCAAGACCTGACTATGGAGCAGCGGATGAAAGCGATGGAAGATTGGCAGTCGCGTCGGGAGTCGGAGCTACTCCAGATGGCGGAGGAAGAACGGAGGCGCCGGGAGCAGAGGGAGCTGGAATTCGCCCAATTCATATCGACTCTGCCTTCTGATTCTCAGGAGGCATATAGGAGACGATTTTTGGCGGATCAGGTAATATATATATATATATATTTCTTTTTTAATTAAATGAATTAAATATAAAATTCTTACTTAGTTATGAGTATACCATGTGACTAAATGATATCACACAAACTGTTACACACAAACTATATCTCTCTCCGAAACACAACTAAAATTATATACTTAATGTTTTTATGTGATGGTGGTGTTGATGGTGCGTGCGTGCGTAGCGATGGTTGTATTGGTTAGTGAGTTGGTTAGTTGGTTGTTATTTTGTTTTGTTGTGGGGCGTTCGTGCGTAGGGTCGTTGGTTATGTTGTTGGTTGGTGGGTGTTTTCGTGGTGGTGGTGGTGGTGGTGGTGATGATGATGGAGGGGGAGGGGGTGGGGGGTAGGAGTTTGGTTGGTTGGTGGGTGGGGTTAGGGGATTGTTATTGTGGTGGTGGTGGTGTTGTTATTGTTGTGTTGTGGTGTTGCATGTGTTGTATTGTCGTGGTCGTTATGTGCGTGCTTGATGTTGGGTTTGGTCGTGGTGGGGGAGGGGGAAGTGTGGGGATTGGGTTGAGCTGGGTACTCGTGCGTGCGTGTGTGCGTGTTGGTAGAGATAGGTACGGGTGCATGCGTGTGTGCGGGTGAGGTTAGAGTGTGTGCGTGCGTTGTTAAAAACATGTGCGTGCTTGCGTATAATACATAAAAATATGTCATGATACTCTCTCTGAATCATATAACATGTAAGATATGTCATGATACTCTATTATTTCTATACTTGCATGTCATGCCTTGTTGTTTTATAATTTGTTACTTTACTGTAAAATTTAGTTTTTGATGATGTACGTATTGCTCTATAACGTTTTATTTATATTTTTAGGCTGGGACTTCTCGATAAGGTGGAGTTGGTGATGAGGATGATGATGATCGGGACTGAGTTTATTTGTTTTAACATTGAAAACAATGGGTGTGCTGTATAAATAACATTTATAATGTTGGGATATTTATTATGTTTTTAGTGAAATAATTGTTATATATGCGTGAAATATGTGTTATATGTGCTTGTGTTGTGTAAATTTATTGTACATGTTATTGTTATGAAATATATTGTACAGGAATTTCTAATTTTCAAAAAAAAAATTTAAAAAGTTCAGATGACTTTTAGCGACGGATATTCCGTCTCTAAAAGATCTTTTAGCGACAAAAAACTGACACGCCAGACATGGACTAATACAGATTTCAGCGACGGATTTTTCATCGCTATACATATTGGCGACGGAAAAATGTATAGCGACGGAAACTTCCGTCGCAAAAAAGAATAGCATTTGGCGACGGATTTTTCATCGCCAAAAAGTATAGCGACGGTTAAGTATATAGCGACGGAAAATACCGTCGTCAAAAAATTATACATAAACAATGGATTTTCCGTCGCTATTTACCTACCCTGATAATAGTGACGGCTTTTTAGCGACGGAATTTCTTTTTTTCCGTCGCTAAAACTTGTAGCGATGGATTTTGAACTTTTGGCGACGGATTTGTCCGTCGCCAATAGTCCCCTTTGTAGTAGTGAGTGATCAAACCTTCCTACAGTTAGGGTTACCTCAAACTCCCACTTGATCAAACCTTCCTACAGTTAGGGTCAAAACTATAATTCACTCTTGATGAATGAGAAATTCATCTTTAGTTCGGTAATCAAACCTTCCAACAGTTAGGATTATCCAAATCTTTTTTATTCTCAGAGTGGAGATCCCACTCTTAGTTTCACTGTTCAGATTCTCGAACTGAAGATCCCATTTTGAGTTTCCTTTGCGACTAGAGATAGAATATAAAATTCTTTCTTTCTAGTATCAAGATCGTCTTCGCCCCAAGAGAAGACACTGCTTTTTCAACTCTCAAAATTCATTCCTTACGCGTACGGGAATTTTATCCCGAGGCCTAAGCAGGGATAAGTCAACGCCTAACACACGTTGCTGGTTTAGTTTTCTACCGATTGAAAAAAAACACCAGAATTCAAGTCTGAGGACTTTTATCTTGAAGCCTAAGTAGGGATAAGTCAGCGCCTAACACGTGTTGTCGGTCAGTCTTTGACCGTAAAAAAGAACAAAAGCCTACATATTCGATATTGTGACAGGTTATTATTAATAACATCATAATCTGTGCCTCACACGTATGGGGAATTTTATCCCGAATCATAAATAGGAATATGTTAACGCCTAACACATGTTGTCGGTTAGTCCTTGACTGTAAAAAGGATAAAATCCCATATATTCGACATTGTGGTAGGTCGTTATTAATAACACCATAATCCATGCCTTACACGTGCATAAAATTTTATCCCGAAGCTTAAGTAGGGATAAGTCAACATCTCACGCACGTTGCCAGTTAGTTTTTCCCCGTAAAAAAGATGAAGCCTACGTATTCAAAGTCGTAACACTAAGTCTAAGGGAGTTTATTCCGTTAGCACAACATTACATGCAGAATGGACTTTAACAATCTGCATGCTAGCCCGACTCAAACGGTAGTCGGTAAAGGCTCATCAAACCCGTTGAGGGCTGAGGGTTTGCCAAAAATCCTATAAATGTAAGAGTCATTGACGCACCAGCTTTATTAGTTAGTCTCGTGACTTAAGCATCCAACAACCTCTGGATAAGATCCATACCTGTAGACGGAACAACTTTAATAGTTAGTCCTGCAGCCTAACATTTAGGACCGCCACTCTCCAACGCCTTAAGAGCTTAAACTGTGTAGACTCTAGCAAACGTATAAGTATAAACTGTGTTAACGACGGTCAACGTATTATGGTAAATGTCGATGCTGGTCGGCCAGTCAACGCATCGTTAATTTCGCCAAAATAAGGCTAAGAAAAAATTTCGGGCTAAAGGATGATTCCAATGAGTTCAATTGTGATTCAGATATGAATTCCTGACGAGTACGGTCAAATCAATGTCAAATCAATGACAAGAGTTAAGTTCAAATGCTTATACACCAACTTTAGTTCAAGATTTCGACAATGGTCAGATGATAAACGCAGCACCAGAAGTACTTTATCTATTCGACAAAATACTGAGTAGATTGAAAGCTGAAGAGGTCAAAAGTTGAAGCCATTCATAGCTCCTTCTACCTGATCTCCTGATAAAATACTAAAGGGATTGAACAGGGTCTATCTTATCCAAAGTATCCTAGACTCCTCTATAAAAGAACGAGTCTGAAATATTTTAGAGGGGGTATCTGTAGACGTCTAAAAATGCCTGCAAGTGTTCGCACATAGCTCGAGACAACGAGATGGTGATGAACGTTATAATCTAAGTCGGAGAGGATTATCCGAACTATAAACAAGCACATAAAGCAAATTGGCCAAACGTATTAGTCAACAAAATGAAAAAGTATGCAAAACAATGGAACAAGAAAACCCGGAGAAGCCCCTGGCAGCCGAGTTGCACCAAAAGGCTCGGCCGAGGCCAAATGACCCAGCCAAGGCCGGGACAGCCACGGCTGACCCGGCCTAGGCCGGGTCAGCACGTGCTATCCCGCGCCCATGCCGGGATAACACGAGCTGTCCCGCGCCCATGCCGGGTCAGAACGAGTTGTCTCCCACCCAGGCCAGGACAGCAAAACCTGCCGCGTGCCTGGAGTACCCAAAACGTGTTTTCGGATAGATTTTTAGGATTTCTTTATTTCTAAGTGTTCTAACTGCTTAGATATCATATCTAGACATGGATGGCTGTTATTGACTGAAGATAAGGCCAAATCTCCTATTTTTATCCAAATACCCCACATCCGGACCCTATAAATACAAGCCTAGGGCCTCCTTTCAGAAAGGACGGATTATTATCAAGACAAGGAGGTGCTGCCGAGTTGGAGAGCAAGGGAGCACGAATTTCAGAGGAGGCTAGCTGATCTTGGCAAAGTTTTTCAGTATAAAGAGGGAGAGTTCGAGAGATCTGAAGCCCTATCCCCCCATTCCTTGAGATTAGGTTTGGTCTTAATCTCGAGAAGAGTATTGATTTCGCTTGGTCGATATTAGTACTTTAGTGAATACTTCCTTGGTAAAGTAGGAACTCTGATCAATTATTCTGTCAACCGGATCCAATACATAGGTGATCCACAGATATCAACGTCCTCGGCACAGGCAAAGATCTCATGCAAACAGAGACTAATAAATAGGATCTGTGTGTTGTATGAAAGAGATTGTAATTAGTTATTTTCATTGTGTAAAAGTCTTATAAAAACACTAACTTTTTATTGAGTTTATTGTAATGCCTGAAGTTATAATAGATTCAATCACAATAAAGAAAACAATTTCTGACCCAAACACTTAGTTGATAACCTTATAGATTAGTTGCTAAGGTATAGATGTTAAAGTTTTTATTTTTTTTATATAGGTAGTGGTTGTTAAGGGTACAGTTGTTGGACCCTAGAGGAGGGCTGATTAGGGTCTTAAGGAAATAATAGTGCAATAAAAATTAAAGGTAAGCAATCACCGTAAATTTAAATGCTAAATAAAAAAAATTGAGATAGAAATTATTATCCAAATAACGCGCGATGTGTTCACGAGGTTCGGCTCTCTAGCCTACGTCCCTGCTCCCCACTCTCGAGGAGAATCCACTATACAACCCGGTTTGCAAGCCGGAACTTCTTCTACACAACGATCTCCACGAGATCTTACACCAACACAGTTAATCTCCACGAGATCACCATGCTATCAGCAGTAACAGAAGAAGAGCTCTCTCTATACAGCAGTCTTATGACAAGGAGAGAGATTGCACTTGAAGCTTTAGGTGTGGGATGTGTAGGTGCAAAAACAAGGAATTGAAGATTTGAAAGTTAAAGCTTTTAAACACAAGAATTAACCACAATAAATTTTCTCTTGCAAAGTTAGTTCTGAAATAAATGGGGTAGTTGGATATATAAAGGGAGTTGAAAGAAGAAGCCAAAAACCATTGTAAAAAGTCAAAAAAAAACAAATCCCACAAAATCAGGAGAAACTAACAAACTAGCCGTTATTGAGCGGCGGTCGACCGTAGAGCCATTGGTAGTCGACCGCGAGTCAGAACTAGACGTTAGAAAACAAACTGGAAAAGTCATGGTTGACCGCCGAGCCACATCCGGTCGACCGTGAAAATTTCTAAAAAACTCTCAAAGTCTCTAGAAAAATGACGGCTGACCGTAGAGCCAAGGACGGTCGACCGCGAGCTGATGAAAAACAGAGCTGAGTCTCTGGAAATTTAACGGTCGACCGCGGAGCCATGTCCAGTCGACCGCGAGAAATTTCTAGGCACATGAATTGCCTGACCTGTTCACAGTCGACCGCCGAACCATGTCCAGTCGACCGTGGACTGATACAAGGTATACACATAGTTTAAAAGCAGGTTTTTGAATTTGGAAAAATTATGAGAAAATCAAAAATGATTTTTGAAAGTTGTATAACTTTGTAAAATATTTTTAATATTAAAAACAAACTATTTTGAAAAGGAATTTTGTACATAGGTCCTCATACATGTGAAAGACTTATGTTTTGTTAAAAACCTCAAAGTATGAGTATGAAAAGTGTGTGTGTAATATCCCAATAGCTTCAAATGAAATCTATAACTACTTGCCTACATTTTAGCACTAGATAGAAAAGAAAAATAGCAAATATCCTCACATAGAATTACATTTCTTTGAGTCTCGATATTGCTTTGAGTTGATGAAGCTTCCACTTGTATATGTTGTTCTTGATTAACATTTGCTTCATCACATTGCCTCCACCTCCTATAGATATTAACGTTGTAGCTCATATTCCATCCAATCCTCCATTTATGGTACTAACAAGCTTGATATTCATATTAACTACAATATCACTTAATAAGCAATTAGTACCAATAATGGTGGTTGTAAATCATCATCAAAACAAAAGGGCTAACAATCTCCCCCTCTTTGATGATGACAACCAACCATTATATTTGAGCGAAGTAAATATAGCTTATAGATAGGTGCTCCCCTTATCTATGAGCTCCCCCTTGCTATGTACACAAGTGAGGAGATTTCTCTCCCCTTTGTCACCATCAAAAAGGGAAATATGAAATGAGAAGCATACTTAAATACATAAAATATACCTCAAGTGTTGGCCTCACTGTGTCACCTTCCTCAAGTGTTTGGATTTACGAGCCCTACCGGCATTACTACCAACCCACTCCTCTTGGAATCAACCCCGGTCCTCCCACACACTCCTCTTGGCAATTTGTATGTGCTTAAACATGTTATAAAAATGAGGCATATACTATGTAACCAAGCAAACAAACAAGCAAAGAAAAAATTTTCAAATAATGCATAGGCCCAAACCATTTCTTATGCGATAAAAATCTTCTTCACTAAGAGGCTTGGTAAAGATGTCCGCTAATTGAGATTTAGTATCAATATGGATAAGGGATACATCTTTCCACTCCACATGATCACGCAAGAAGTGTGGCGTACATTAATATGCTTGGTTCTTGAGTGCAAAACGGAATTTTTGGAAATGTTTATAGCACTAGTGTTAACACAAAAAAAATTATATTTTAAAAATACAAATCATAAATAACTAAACTTTGTTTCATCCATAAAAGTTGAACACAACATAAGCCGGCAGCAATATATTCCGCTTCCGTAGTGGACAAGGCAACACAATTTTGTTTCTTGGAAGCCCAAGAGACAAGGGAGTTACCCAAAAATTGACATGTACCATTCGTACTCTTGCGATCTACCTTACAACCGGTAAAGTCGGCATCACAAAAACCATAAAGATCAAAAGAGGTGCTTTTAGGATAAAATAAACCAAGATTAATTATTCCATTGACATATTTGATAATTCTTTTAACCGCAATCAAATGAGATATTTTAGGAGAAGCTTAAAAACGTGCACATGCACACACACTAAACATGATATCGGGTCTACTAGCGATAAGGTAAAGAAAACTACCTATCATACCTCGGTATAGTTTTTTGTCTACATCCTCACTACTATCATCCACATTAAGTTTGATACTTTTACTCATAGGAGTTGGTGCATGCTTAGAGTTCTCTAATCCAAACTTCTTCACCAATTCTCTAGCATACTTGCTTTGTGAAACAAAAATCTCATCCTTAGTTTGCTTGAATTGGAGCAGGAGAAAGAATGTGAGCTCTCCCATCATGCTCATCTCAAAGTGATCTTGCATAACTTTAGAAAATTCTTTGCATAAAGTTTCATTAGTAGCACCCAAAATGATATCATCAACATATATTTGAACCAAAAGAAAATCATTTTTCCTTTTTCTTACAAGGAGTGTGTTATCAATCTTCCCTTTAGAAAAACCATTTTTAATAAGAAAACTAGAGAGGCGAGCATATTAATCTCTACGAGCTTGTTTTAACCCATATAAAGCTTTTTGAACCCGTTAAACATGATTAGGAAATGAATGATCCACAAAATAAAACTACAGTAGAGCCTCTAATGGTAAAATCATGCGACGGTGACTATGTCAGAACTCCGTCATCCTGTGGCTCTCCGGAACTCTGAACTGCCTGAAAAAAAATTTAAAACAAAAAGAACAACAACAAGAGCGTCAGAGCGCTAAAACAAGATCACCTCTATCCGCCCCTATGGGAAGGGATACTACGGGGGGTTGCTAAACATAAACTTCTTCTTCTATAAAACCATTTAAAAAGACACTTTTATCATCCATTTGAAATAATTTAAAATTCTTAAAGCTTGCAAATGCCAAAAACATTCTAATAAATTCTAACCTTGCAACTGGTGCAAATGTTTCATCATAGTCTATGCCCTCCTCTTGATTGTATCCTTGGGTAACTAAACGAGCTTTATTTCTTGTTACTATGCCATGTTCATCAAGTTTGTTTTTAAAAACCCATTTAGTTCCAATCACACTAACATTGTTAGGTCTAGGAACTAATTTCCAAATATTATTTCTTTGAAAATTGTTTAGTTCATCATGCATAGCTAAAACCCAAAACTCATCTTTTAAAGCATTATTAATCTTTTTAGGTTCTATTTGAGATAAGAAAGCCATATTACCACATTCACTCAAGACCTTTGAGCGAGTTAGAACCCCTTGTGAAGGACTCCCTATAATTTGCTCCTTTGGATGATTTGATACGAATTTCCATGATTTGGGAAGTTCTTCTAGCTCATGAGTGTTGATGCTTTCCACATCCTTTTGTGCATCTATTGTGGGTGTTTCATTTAATTGAAAACCTTCCAATCCTCCCTTAATATCATCATCATCATTATTCCTAGGCAAACCATCTTGTAAACCAATATTAGTCTCATCAAAAGTAACGTTTATAGATTTTTTAACAACAAATGTTCTTTTGTTGAAGACCCTATAAGCCTTACTTCTAGGTGCATATCCTAGAAAAATGCTAATATCAATTTTAGAATCAAATTTGTCATGGTGATCTTTTGAATTTAAAATAAAATATTTACAACCAAAGATACGAAAATACCCAATAGATGGAGTTTTGCCATAAAATAGTTCATAAGGAGTTTTCTTGAGCTTACATCTAATCAAAACACGATTTAAAACATGGCAAGCCGTATTGACGGCTTCCGCCCAAAAGTACTTAGGCAAATCAAAAGAATTTAACATAGTACGTATCATCTCTTGTATGGTACGATGTTTTTGTTCAACAACACTATTTTGTTGTGGTGTTCTTGGGGCTAAAAATTCATGAGTTTACCATGTTGTGCACAAAACTCATTGAAAAAATTATTTTAAAATTCACCACCATTATCACTTCTAATTTTAACAACTTTTAAGTCTTTTTCATTTTCTATTCTTTTCACTAAAAAGAAAAATTCTTCAAAACATTCATCTTTATTTTTAAGAAAGATTGTCCATATAAAGCGAGAAAAATCATCAACAATAACAAATACATAGTATTTTCCTCCTAGAAAGGTAATACGCATAGGACCAAATAGATCAAGATGTAATAATTGCAATGGTTTAGAAGTTGATACCTCATTGCTGGATTTGAAGATAGATTTGGTTTGTTTACCTTTAGCACAATCTTCACAAACGGTATCCTTGATGAAATGTAAGTTTGGTAACTTCTTTACAAGACTCCTTTTGGATAGCTTGGATATCAATTCCATGTTGGCATGACCAAGTCTTTTATGCCAAATCCATGGATTCTCATCAATTGCTTCAAGACACTTCACATCTTGATTGGCTAATTCATTCATCTCAAAAATGTATATATTAGATTTTCTATTAGCAACAAAAATAATTTTTCTATTCATGCTAATAATGCACTTATCCTGTTTAAAAGAGATATCAAAACCTTTATCACTTAATTGGCTAATACTAAGAAGATTATGATTCAAGCCTCTAACCAAATAAACATCTTCTATAACGGGAGAAGGTATCTTACCTCATCTTACCAAATAAACATCTTCTATAACGGTAGCTAGATCACATTGCATATAAAAAGATTCTCTTTCGGAGTCGAATATAATTACCTCATCTTCATCGGCCATAAAGCAAATGTTATGGTCATGAAGAGCAAACTTTGCTCCTTCCTCATTGCTATCCGAATCGCTTGGTTCGGATTTATCCCATCCGGCATACATCGCCTTCTTTTTCTTGTACTTCAAGTATTTTTCTTTGATATTTGGGCAATCCTTGGCAAGATGACCCGGTTTATTACACTCAAATCATTTTCCTATACGAGAAGAAAACTTGTTGTTAGATCAGTTATTAAAATTCTTGTTTAATTTTATTAGTTTAGAAATCCTTCTAGAGAGGTGAGCCACTTCTCTAGAAACAACGGTTTCACTATCCGAAGAGGAGGAGTCATGGATAGCTCCTTTAAGAGCAACAGTCTTCACTTTGTAGGATGGCTCCTCAATTGCCCGTGGGGGCACTTCCTCTACTTCCTTCTCTTTGATCTTCTTCCCGTGGACTTTGAGCTTGTTAATAATACCATCAAGGGTTAGTGTGGTGAGATCGTGAGCTTCCTCTATGGCCGTAGCTTTGGGTTCCCACACCGAAGACAATGATCGAAGAATCTTGTAGTTCATCTCTTGGGTTGACAACTTCTTATCTAAGCCATGCAATTCATTGATAATATTAGTGAATCGAGAAAACATGGTATCAATGGATTCATTAGGAAGCATTTTAAACAATTCATAATCATGCATGAGCCCACTAATTTTTGATTCCTTAACTTGGAGGGTTCCCTCATATGTGATGCAAAGTTTGGTCTAAATTTCATGAGCGGTAGCACAAGTAGAAACCCTATTATATTCATTTGGTGTGAGGCCACAAATTAAGGCATTCATGGCCTTTACATTACGATTGGCTTGGAGCCTCTCACCATCGGTCATTGAGCTAGTTTTAGACTTTTCTACATATTTCTTTTCAATGATATCTAGGATGTCAAGATCAATGCAACGAAGATAGATTCTCATCCTAGCTTTCTAATATGAAAAGTTTCTACCGGTGAAAAGTGGGGGTCTAGTGGTGGATTGTCCCTCTAACATATGCACATTCATTGAAGCCTCCATAAGATCTTTTCTCTAAGGTGGTTAGACCAAAAATAAGTATAGAGACCAAGCTCTGATACCAATTATTGGACCCTAGAGGAGCGGGGGTGGGGACGGGGGGAGGAGGGTGATTAGGGTCTTAAGATAATAATAGTGTGTAATAAAAATTAAAGGCAAGCAATCACCATAAATTTAAAATGCTAAAAAAAAGAAAGGTTGAGATAGAAATCGTTATCCAAATAACGCGCAATGTTTTCACGAGGTTCGGCTCTCTAGCCTACGTCCACGCTCCCCACTCTCAAGGAGAATCCACTACACAACCCGGTTTGGAAGCCAGAACTTCTTCTACACAATAATCTCCGTGAGATCTCACACCAACACAGTTGATCTCCACGAGATCACCAAGCTATCAGCAGTAACAGAAGAAGAGCTCTCTCTATATAGTAGTCCTATGACAAGGAGAGAGATTACACTTGAAGCTTTGGGTGTGGGATGTGTAGGTGCAAAAATAGGGAATTGAAGATTTGAAAGTTGAAGCTTTTAAACACAAGAATTAACCACAATAAATTTTCTTTTGCAAAGTTAGTTTTGAAATAAATGGGGTGGCTGGATATATATAGGGAGTTGAAAGAAAAAGACAAAAACCCTTGTAAAAAGACCAAAAAACCAAATCCCACAAAATCAGGAGAAACTGACAAACTAGCCGTTATTGAGCGGCGCTCGACCGTAGAGCCACTGGCGGTCGACCGTGAGTAAGAAGTAGCCATTAGAAAACAAACTAGAAAAGTCACGGTTGGCCGCCAAGCCACATCCGGCCAACTGTGAGAATTTCTGAAAAACTCTTAAAGTCTTTGGAAAAATAATGGTCGACCGCAGAGCCAAGGGCGGTCGACCGCGAGCTAATGAACAACAGAGCTGAGTCTCTAGAAATTTGGCGGTCGACCGTGGAGCCATGTTCGGTCGATCGCGAGAAGTTTCCAGGCACATGAATTGCCTGACCTATTCACGGTTGACCGCCGAACCATGTCCGGTCGACCGTGGACTGATACAAGGCATACACAGAGTTTAAAAACAGGTTTTTGACTTTGGAAAAATTATGAAAAAATTTAAAATGATTTTTGAAAGTTGTATAACTTTGTAAAATATTTTTAATATTAAAAACAAACTGTTTTGAAAAAAGAATTTTTCACATAGGTCCTCATACATGTGAAAGACTATGTTTTGTTAAAAAACATTAAAGTATGAGTATGAAAAGTGTGTGTGTAATATCCTAATAGCTTCAAATAAAATCTACAACTACTTACCTACATTCTAGCACTAGAGAGAAAAGAAAAATAGCAAATATCCTCACATAGAATTACATTTCTTTGAGTCTCGATATTGCTTTGAGTTGATGAAGCTTCCACTTGTATATATTGTTCTTGATTAACATTTGCTTCATCATATTGCCTCCACCTCCTATAGATATTGACGTTGTAGCTCATATTCCATCCAATCCTCCATTTATGATACCAACAAGCTTGATATTCATATTAACTACAATATTACTCAACAAGCAATTAGTACCGATAATGGTGGTTGTAAATCATCATCAAAACAAAAGGTATAGATGTTAAAGTTTTTTATTTTTTTAATATAGGTAGTGGTTGTTAATGATTTTATATATTGGTATGACTGTGGGATTTACGTATACCTATGTATAAAAGCTATTCTTGAAGGAAAAGATGTCATGCACTTCATGCCAAAAGGTCACTTTACATGAGTCATATGTGCAAATTAACTATAACCTTAACCACTAACGTGTATCTTTAATAACTAAACTATAACCATAGCAACTAACGTGTATCCTTAATAACTAAATTGTAGCATTAACAACAAACATGTGTCATTAACATTTAAACTATAACCTTAACAACCAAGCTATATGATCAACAACTAACATGTATTCTTAACTAAACTATAACCATAACAATTAATATATAAACTTAACAACTACACTGTAACCTTAACAAATATGCTGTAACTTTAACAACTACACTATGAACTTAACAAGTACCATGTAAACTTAACAATCAATCTGTATGGTTAACAACAAATGTGTAACATTAATATCTAACAAAAAAATCAACAATAAAGTGAATTAAATTATCATAGCTTATGCTAGGGAAATAAGCATCTACCCATCTCTCACTACAAGAAATCCAGTATTTAACGACCAAAATTAGTGAAGAGACCAGTTGACCGTCATTAATGTGCATATAATAACGACGGGTTTTAAATCCTTCATCGAGTGATTACAAATATTAGAGGAATAATGGATAACGGCTTTCTAGTCTCTTCATTGATTTGATCCTAATACCATCGTTATTGGGTCTCCTTAAAGACGAAGGGGTCTATTATCTTTATTGATGATACTCCTAATCACAATAAGACTGATAGTTCAATCTATTACTATTAATTAACAAAACTTAGAACAAAATCCCTAAAGCCCTAAGTAGAACCCGCAACCCGAAATGCAAAATCCAAAATCCCCCATAGCTACTCCTAATCATCCCTCTAACCACTGCAATATTAATTAAACCCTAGTTTTAAAAAATCTCCATCGTCATCTCCATCTCTTCGTGTGTCTCTTGCTCATTGTCAGCTCCCACTCGTCGTTGTTCAATCTTGTTGTTAGTTCCCGCTCGTCATCGTCACTAGCTCGTCGTCAGCCGATCCAGTTCGTAGTCTCTAGTTCGCTACCGTCAACACCTCTTCGTCGTTGTAGTCTCCAGTTCATCATCGCCTTTAGTTCATGGTCGAGGTATTTTCATCGTCGAGACCTCTGCATCAGAGATTGCAAGAGAACAACATGATGAATCAGAAAAAAACTCAAGCTTGGTATCTCCTCATGTGCTCCCTTTTTCATCAATAAAAACCCCCAGAATTAAGAGAATAAAAGAAAAAGGAGAGAGCTTAGAACGATCAAAGGCAAAGATAGAGATTTCTAAAGAGGAGGAGCCCAAGATAGTGGTGGTCGACGTTAAGATGGATGCCGAGAGCAAGGAGATGTTAACGTGGGCCCTCGTCAAGGTTGCTAAAGCTGGTATCGCATTGTTGCTCTTCATGTCATTCCTTCATCTTCAAGTAAATTTGATTGAAACCCACCTGGAAATTTTTGTTTCGTTGTTTGGCTGTTGGAAAAAAAATTTGATTTTGATGATGGGTTTGAATTTTTTTGGATTGCAGATGGTTGTGATCTTGATGGGAGGTGTTATTCGCTTCTTTCGCTGGTTAAGGCTTTTGATTCTGTTCCTGCTGTTTATGATGGGTTTTTGTAATCTAAAATAGGTTTGGTTTTTTTTGTTATGTTAAAGTCTGAATCTTGATGTTTTTCTAAAGGCAATTTGGTGATGATTTGGGGATTTTCTGTTGATTTTAGATTGATTTTAAAGCTGAAATTATGTAGGGGCTCTTCGACTAGAAAGATTTTGGTCTGAGAGACGATGAGTTATGAAGCTAATAATCTAATTCTATAGATCAAAAAGAATTGTTGAGGCATTAGGTGAGTAAAAGAGCTTTTTTTTGCAAATTTGTTGAGATATAAATTATTCATTTTGTGATGAGATTGAATTTTATGATAGGTCTTCATCTACCTCGATCACGAAGTATTGTTCGAAGAAACTACCAAAGGGTTGCTCGAATCTCGCAGTGAGCAATGGAAAGATTGTATTCTAGGGAGAATCCATAGGTTTGGTTTGATATATTATGTTTAGCTTTTGCTGATTGTCTACAATCTATTAAATGAAACATTATTTTTGTTCAAAAAATAGAAATTGTTCCAGAAACCCAAGTAAAAAAGGAAGCAATCATGATTATATTTTCAATTCTCCTAGGCCTACTTTCAATTATTTGCTTGTTGTATCAAAGCGCCACATGACTTATCCTAGTAGCATGGATCACCATGATTCAAGAGATTGTGAAGAAGCAAGAGACAAAAATTGTGCAAAATTTAGGAGAGATGATTCCTTATCCTTGGTCCCTATGAATAAACCTGGATCTCCATCAAAATCAATTATTTGTCTACTTATTCGCGAATTACAAGAGTCAAAACCCGGTTGGCCTCTCCTTCGAAAGGCAATCTTAACCGATAAGAAGACTAGTGAGAAGCCTAAGATGTCTGTTGTTCAATGGGCAATGAGGCTCCCGAGCCGATATAGTGCAAGTTCATTTATTCACTCTGACAGCAATCACCACACTTCTGATGGAGAAGAACAATCTATAGTTCCTATTGGAAGAAACTGAATCATCATGATGTTCTCTTGCAATCCCTAAAGATGAGAAGGAACTTTAGATCGTTTCACGTATTTTTCTTTAGATAGTTGCACGTATTTTTTGGAACAATTAGGATATTAACTCTTGCTATTGTTAGACCCAAGAGGGGAGTGATTAGGGTCTTATACTAATCTAATCCCGATTAAATTCCAATCAAAATTATATTGATTAATTTGTTCTTGCAAGAATGATATGAGATAGATATGAACAAGAATGATATGAAAAGCCACAAATAAAATATACGCTAAGCAAAACACAAACACACGATATGTTTATGAGGTTCGGTCACCACGACCTACGTCCTCGCTCCTCACCTCGAGGAGATCTCCACTATCAATAACCGGTTTGGAAGCCGGAACTTCTACACGCTCGGTTTACAAGTTTACCAAAAACTCTCACACAACAAACACTATGTAATCACACTTTGCACACTAAGTGTAGGAACCTAGCCCGTGTCCTCCTCCTCAAGTGTTCGGATGCCACCTCTCCCTAGGTTCGTCAATCGACGCCACTCCTATTAGATACAACCCCGTCTCTCGCATCACACTTCTCTCGGTGTACAAGTGTATTACAAGTAATACTCACAAATAAAGGCTAAATACAATGGTTTGTTCTCAACAACAAATGAGAACGCAATGAAGCTCACACTCACTAAATCACACGTCACTACCCATAATATATAGTATGGAATATTAAGCTCAATACAGTGTGTGTGTGATAACAGCGAATGAAAATATGTAACTCAATAAATATAGCTAAGATATGAAAATATAATTATAAGCTATATGAAAAGATGAGTTAGGAAAACTTCTTAATAAACAAGAATAACAGTAGAGGATGATGAGGATAGGATCCTCAGTTGAAGTGAAAGCCTCTTATTGTTGTAGAAAACTTCTTTTGAAACAGATAATCAGAATCAGCTTAATCAGCTCTTTAAACGTGTTAGACCCTAGAGGGGGGAAGATTAGGGTCTTATGCTAATCTAATCCCAGTTGATTGCCAATTAAAATTATATTGAACAATGTGTTCTTGCAAGAGATAGATATGATTAAGATCAATAAGAATATGCACAAATAAAATATGAGACAAACAAAACACAAACACACGATATGTTTACGAGATTCGGTCACCACGACCTACGTCCCCGCTCCTCACCTCGAGGAGATATCCACTATCACAATCCGGTTTGAAAGCTGGAACTTCTACACACTTGGTTTACAAGTTCACCGAAAACTCTCACACAATAAACACTATGCAATCACACTTTACACACTAAGTGTAGGAACCTAGCCCGTGTCCTCCTCCTCAAGTGCTCGATTACAACCTCTCCCTAGGTTCATCAATCAACACCACTCCTATTGGATTCGACCCCATCTCTCGCCTCATACTTCCCTCGATGTACAAGTGTATTACAAGTGATTCTCACAAATAAAAGTTAAATACAATGATTTGTTCTTAAATAACAAGTGAGAACACAATGAAGCTCACACTCACTAAATCACACACCACAACCCACACTATATGGTATGAAACTATCAAGCTCAATAAGTGTGTGTGATAACAGTGAATGAAACTCAGTAAATATAGCTAAATGAAATTAAAATGAAATAACAAGCTATATAAGAGTTTAGAAAAACTTCTCAAACAAGAAGAACAGTAGATGATGATCCCAATAGGATTTGAAAGCCACTTCTTGTTGTAAAAAACCTTCTCTTGAAAACAAATTGATGAAATCAACTTTAAACAGCTCTTAAACACACTTATGGTTTTGTTAAACACAAAACTTGGATTTCTTAGATATATGAAAGGAGAGCAGCAATGGGGTATATATAGCACCACAATACAACAGCAAAAACATAAGTAAAAGACCAAAAAATAATTTAAAAACAGCTGTACAAACTAGCCGTTAGAAGAGTTCTGACAGTTCGGCGGTCGACCGGTCCGGTCGACCGCGAAGCTCAAAAACATAGAAAAAGAAAAATTAAGGCTGTCGGTCGACCGCGGCGGTTGACCGGAAAAGTCTCTGGATGTTTTCTCGGTCGACCAGTGCGGTCGACCGCGAGCACATAAAAACCATATCAGGGAAAATTAACATTGGTGGTCGATCGCACCGGTCGACCGAAAACTGATATATGTTATGTGACAGGTTTTTGGGCTGTTTTGTAAATACATTAAAAATATCAAATAAATTCCAAAAATAGTGAAATTTTGGGAAAAGTTTCTAAATGAAGAAATAAACATGTTTGAAAAGGAATTTTTGGAAAATCAATTTTCGTTTGTGAAAACTCCCTGTTTTTGAAAAGTGTTCAGAAAACCTGTTTTTCGTGAACACGAAAATTGACATAAGGCTTGTAAAATATGTATATATATATATATTATGCATGTATTATATGTATATAATGAAGTATAAAAGAGCGGTAAACATGAGATAAAAGTTATTGTAACAACGTTTGATGAAAAATCATTTATATGATAGAAAACGTCAAAAACCGTGTTAAGTGTACATATATTGAGCTTAGATATAATCATACAATATATGTAAGTAAACAAAACTAATACCTAGGTAACTCCACGCATATGAACTTGAATCTTTAACGCTTGATTGACGTGTGTTGAATTACCTGTAAAGAGAAACATAAACACAAAACTAGAGAATATATTAGCGATAAATTATTTGACAAATCATCATCAAAACTATAGGGTCAACAATCTCCCCCTTTTTTATGATGTCAAACAATTTATACATGAATATGAATTATAAACTGATAACCCACATATAAGCCAAACATGAATAAATCATACATGAATGAACACATAAACCATATATGAATATGAAAGAATATATAAAACATATGTGGATTTTTCTCCCCCTTTGACAACATCAAAAAGGAAGAAAAAAAATAAAAATAGGAGCAACGCTCCCCCTGCATATAAGCGCAGATAGAAAACCAAATATATGCCAAAAGCTCCCCCTGTCAAATAAAATAAATGACAACTAAAGAGCATATATGGGAGCTAATTATCCATCAAAAATAATCATAAACAGTATATAAATCAAAGAACTCATCAATAGCAACTTATTTTCCACAAACAAAACATGAACATTGATTCAACCATGCATTGATCATAGAAAAGATAAGCTAACACAATTAATCACAAAATATCACTTAAGCATCAGAAATTACATAGTTTTTCAACAAACATATTTTGTTCCACAAGACTGCAAACCATACATAAAGAGTCATGTAGTACCACACAAATATAGAGTTATTACACTCAAACATAAATATCAAGTTCTACAACTCAGAATAGAACATCACCATAAGCATAGAAATTTATAAAAACTCCAATAAGCAGTAAAATCAATCATCACCGTCACCAACATCATCACCATCACCAGAAGCAGGGCCAGAGCCCGATCCATCATCAGAATCAGATCCATCAGCAGAGCCCTCCTCAGAGCCAGACTCAGAACTGGAAGAGGGATCCGGGATCCTAAGAGACTGACGTTGATAGGATAGAATAGTCCTAACGTCCCTCTGAATAGATAAGACTTGCTTCTGAACACCTGAGAACTGAGTCTCAAGATGATCCATACGGTCACAAATATCAGAAGAGGAAGAGGTGGAAGCTCTAGATTGAGAAGATGATGGCACAACGGGATCAGATAGGGAGCTCGAAAGTTGCATACGAGAGAGAGAGACCCTATCAAAGAAATCTTTCTTAGATTCAATTTTGGGTTCATTGGTGAGATCAACACCGAAGTGTTGAAGGATAAGAGTGATGAAAGAGCCAAAGGGTAGGAATTTGACATGCTTCGATGCCATGTTATTGAGAAAAACAGTTGCCCAATCTACTTTTATTTTGGCAAATATGGCATAAACAGCATTTATCTTTTCAGAAGCAAAGTGATCGAAACTACCGGTTTTAGGAATCAAATTTTGAGCAATAATTCTGGCAATAAGTTTGGCGTTTGGATTAAGAGAATTATTGTTCATAGGATAAGTGCAACCGGATTTAAACAAGAGTTGGTTCACAGCTGGATCACCAAGTTCAACAGACATAAGGTCAACGTTACCTGTTAGGATTTTAAGAATCCCCGCAAGTTCGTTGGCAGAAAATGATATAGCAATATTTTTAACAGATGAAGTAATGGTTTGACGATCATCAGCAGAAGATGACACAGATAGGTTGGCATAAAATAGATAAACTAGAAAAGGACAATAAAGAACTTTATGTTGCTCATCTAACAATCTATCCAACCCAACATTATGAAGAATCGACTGAGTGTCATACATGATTAACTGAATATATTTGATATATCTGGTTGGAAGAATTTTCAATTTGCACAATTCCCTATATTTCTTAACAAGAGATTTAAATAACAGATAATCCTCATAATGAGAAGCTTTGATAGAGGAGGAACTAGATTCAAGTTTAGATCTCTTTTTGGGAGGCATGATAGATTAGGGTTTAGAAAAGATATGAGATATAACAGAAATTATAAACTTCCTGTAAACAACAAAAAATTTAGAGCAAATTAAGAACTGCCCTAAAACAGAAACCCTAGATTGAGAAAAATAAACATTAGGTTAATGAAAAGAAATCAAGAGTAGAGAGAGAGATTACCTAGCAATACCCAAGAGAAATTGATGGAGGAAGAATGGATTTGAGATCGCCGGAAGATTGAAAGCGGGCGACCGAAAGGGAACGAACAGATTTGGGGAAAAATTTCGAAATGGGAAGAAATGAGGAGTCGGGTCTTTTGAGAGATGAAACAAGAGGCTAGGATCAACTCACTGATTAGATCAATGGTGGTGAAGAGTTCGGGTCCAAAACAGTTATCAAAAAAACCGAAACCCGATAAGATAAAAAATCGATGCTGAAAATTCTCTAGCGGTCAACCGACGCGGTCGACCGAAACAACTTACAGAGACTTCGTCGGTCGACCGGGTCGGTCGACCGCGAGAAGACAAAATGCACAGGCAATGAAAAAATTGGATTTTGAGGAATTTTTCAATTAGGACCTTTAAGAAAGTTGTTTTATAATATACCAAATGTTTTATCATATATATATAAATGTTTTTATCTATAAAATCATACAAATAATTTATTTTAACTTAATAAAGATGCAATTCATCATTAAAACTCAAAAAAAAAACCAAATCTTCAATATAAAAAAAACAGAAGAATGATACAAAAATTATTTTGGTACCCAAATTATTTTGATACCACTAAAACTTAGGACATGACCCCTATCATTTAAATCCAAGACCCTAGGGTTATGAACCCGCTTGGGCGTGTTTTGTGCACCGATACGATCAAAGCAAAAATTGTAAACATGACCCATACGATTGCAAGTTGTGCAATTTAGAGGTTTGAATGGTTTGCATTGACCAAAATGGAATGCATGTGATTTATTTGCAAAAATAGATTTTTCTTTGTAATTATTTTGCAAACGAGAATTTCTTTTCAAATCGAAACAAAATATGGCCAAATGACCAAAATGACCACAATAATCATATTTATACACATGAGCATGTTTATGATTCATATGGACAGTTTAAGGGCAGGTTTTGGGTTAGTGTATGTGATGAAGAAGCTTGATGGGATGCACAATCATGAATAGGCTTGTCAATTTTTGGTGCATTATGACAAAATTAAGCTAAATGGCCTTTAAGACCGCAAATAGAACATTTATGAATTTTGTCATACATATGTGCATAGTGAATAGGTTTCTTAGAAGAAATAACATTTAACTTTGCACATAAGTTCAAAAGCTTTTTATTATTAGCAATACAAGTGTTTAGTGTTGAATCTAAGGTAGATATTCGTTTTCTCATTTGATTCAACTCATCATTGTGCATACAAGCATTACTACTAGAAGTAGGATAAACAAGATTACTCATCATAGATTTTAACTTATCTACTTCTAACATAGCATCACGTTTTTCATGAAGCAAACTAGCATTTTTAATTTTCAAATTTTTATTGCATTCTTTAAGAATTACATTTTCATTTGCAATAAAATTAAACTTAGTGTCTAGTGTTTCATGAGTGGATTTCATATTATCATACTTACTCTTTACATCAATATAGCAATTGTGTAACTTTTCAAACTCAAGAGCAAGTTCATCAAAAGTAATAATATCATCGTTATCACATACATCACTAGGGTTATCACCTAGTGGTATTGTACATGGAGATGAGGCTTCCTTAGAACTCAAAGCGGGATTTTCCAATGCTTGTTGAATAGCCTCCAATTTCCCTTCATGTGCTTCAATAAGTTTTCATAAAGCATAAGCACTATCAAAATTAGCAAATTTGTTAGAAAGAGAAGAGTGAAAAGCATTAATCAAATATTCTAACAAAAGCTTGCCAATTAAAATTATATTGAACAATGTGTTCTTGCAAGAGATAGATATGAGTAAGAACAATAAGAATATGCACAAATAAAATATGAGACAAACAAAACACAAACACACGATATGTTTACGAGGTTCGGTCACCACGACCTACGTCCCCACTCCTCACCTCGAGGAGATATCCACTATCACAATCCGGTTTAGAAGCTGGAACTTCTACACACTCGATTTACAAGTTCACCGAAAACTCTCACACAACAAACACTATGCAATCACACTTTACACACTAAGTGTCCTCCTCCTCAAGTGCTCGATTACAACCTCTCCCTAGGTTCGTCAATCGACACCACACCTATTGGATTTGACCCCATCTCTCGCCTCACACTTCCCTCGGTGTACAAGTATATTACAAGTGATTCTCACAAATAAAAGTTAAATACAATGATTTGTTCTCAAATAACAAGTGAGAACACAATAAAGCTCACACTCAGTAAATCACACACCACAACCCACACTATATGGTATAAAACTATCAAGCTCAATAAATGTGTGTGATAACAGTGAATGAAACTCAGTAAATATAGCTAAAAGAAATAAAAATGAAATAACAAGCTATATAAGAGTTTAGAAAAACTTCTCAAACAAGAACAGCAGTAGATGATGATCCCAATAGGATTTGAAAGCCACTTCTTGTTGTAGAAAACCTTCTCTTGAAAACAAATTGATGAAATCAACTTTAAACAGCTCTTAAACACACTTATGGTTTTGTTAAACACAAAACTTGGATTTCTTAGATATATGAAAGGAGAGCAGCAATGGGGTATATATAGCACCCCAATACAACAGCAAAAACATAAGTAAAAGACCAAAAAACCAATTTAAAAACAGCTGTACAAACTAACCGTTAGAAGAGTTCTGACAGTTCGGCGGTCGACCGCGAAGCTCAAAAACATAGAAAAGGAAAATCAAGGCTGTCGGTCGACCGCGGCGGTTGACCGAAAAAGTCTCTGGATGTTTTCTCGGTCGTCCGGTGCGGTCGATCGCGAGCACATAAAAACCATATCAGGGAAAGATAACATTGGCGATCGACCGCACCGGTCGACCGAAAACTGATATATGTTATGTGATAGGTTTTTGGGCTGTTTTGTAAATACATTAAAAATATCAAATCAATTCCAAAAATAGTAAAATTTTGGGGAAAGTTTCTAAATGATGAAATAAACATGTTTGAAAAGGAATTTTTGGAAAATCAATTTTCGTTTGTGAAAACACCCTGTTTTTGAAAAGTGTTCAGAAAACCTGTTTTTCGTGAACACGAAAATTGACATAAGGCTTGTAAAATATGTATATATATATTATGCATGTATTATATGTATATAATGAAGTATGAAAGAGCTGTAAACATGAGATAAAATTTATTGTAACAACGTTTGATGAAAAATCATTTATATGATAGAAAACGTCAAAAATCGTGTTAAGTGTACATATATTGAGCTTAGATATAATCATACAATATATGTAAGTAAACCAAACTATTACCTAGGTAACTCCACGCATATGAACTTGAATCTTTAATGCTTGATTGACGTGCGTTGAATTACCTGTAAAGAGAAACATAAACACAAAACTAGAGAATATATTAGCGATAAATTGTTTGACAAATCATCATCAAAACTATAGGGTCAACAAAACGTACTTAAACTTATGTTAAAACTTCACTGTAAAAACAAAACTTGATCTCTTGAAAGAGAACAACAATGTGGTATTTATACCCACTCAAAATATCAGCCAAAACCAACTTGAAATGACCAAAACAGCCCCACAGATTTAAATCAGAATATAGCCGTTGAGAAAGCAATGATGAGTTCGACGGTCGACCGTGGAAATCTCGCGGTCGACCGCGAAGCACAAAAACACTGAAAACCAACTTTGAAAGCTGGCGGTCGACCGCGACGGTCGACCGCGGCGGTCGACCGCGAAAGTTTCTGGATGGAGCCACGATCGACCATTACGGTCGACCACGAACAACAAAAAGCCATAGTAAGAAATTTAACTGCTGGCGGTCGACCGTGGCAGTCGACCGCAAACTGATACATGTCAATATATAGGTTTTGGGCTGATTTTAAAAATACGTTAAAAATATCAAATTAATTCCAAAAATAGTAAAACTTTGGAAAAAGTTTCTAAATGATTAAATAAAAATGTTTGAAAAGGAATTTTCAGAAATGCAATTTTTGTTTGTGAAAACTCACTGTTTTTAAAAAGTGTTCATAAAACCTGTTTTTCGCGAACATGAAAATTGAGATATGACTTGTAAACACACACACACACACACACACACACACACACACACACACACACACAGTAAGAGATATATATATATATATATATATATATATATATATATATATATATATATCATGCATACATTATATATATATATAATAAAATATGAATGAGATGTAAACATAAAATAAAAGTTATTGTGACAAAGTTTGATGAAAAATTATTTATATGATAGAAAACGTCAAATTTGTGTCGTGTTTACATATTGAGCTTAAATATAAACATACAATATATGTAAGAAAACTACTCTTATACCCAGGAGAATGCACACACATGAACTTGAATCTTTAACTCTTGATTGTCATGTGTTGAATTACCTGAAAAGAGAAAAACTAACCAACGAAAACTAGAAAACATATTAGCTATAAATTGTTTGACAAATCATCATCAAAACTATAGGGCTAACAATCTCCCCCTTTTTGATGATGGCAAACTATTTATTTGATGATATGAAGTTCATATTAAGATACCAAATAAGCCAACCATATGAAACATGTAGTGACAACATAAAAACCAAATCATCATTATAGTTTTATCAACAACTAAACCACTAAACTAAACATCAATACCAATATGAGTTTTTCTCCCCCTTTGACAACATCAAAAAGGGAAATGAAATATAGAGAATAGGAGCAACGCTCCCCCTGCATACAAGCATAGATAATAAATAAATGTATGGCTAAAGCTCTCCTTGTCAATTTGCATAAATGACATATAAAGATCATATATAGGAGCTAAGCAACCATATCCATCCATACACAACAATAAACATTTGAAATTTAAAACCAAACCAATCACAAAGCATCATTAACAACACATTGTTCAAAGGAACTAAAAAACCAAAAAAAACCATAAGCTAACATAACCACAATTTGTTCCACAATACCACATAGTTTTCCACACAAACCATAGAGTTATTATAACTCAAAATAAAACATAAGTATCAAGTTTTCATTCACCAAAACATAAACATAAGCATAAACCCAATAATCATCGAGAATCAATCACCACCATCGTCAGAAGCAGATCCGGAGCCAGATCCCAAACCAGAAGCAGATTCTTCATCAGAGTCCTCTCCTGAACCATAGTCAGAACTGGAAAAGGGATCCGGAATCCCAAGAGACTGACGTTGATAGCTGAGAATAGTCCTAATGTCCTTCTGAATACTTGAGACCTGAGTCTCAAGACGATCCAGTCGGGCACAAACATCAGAAGTAGAGATGGTGGAGGCTCGAGACCGAGAACGGGAAGATGAGGGCTTAGCAGGATCAGATAAGGAGTCTGAAATTTGTATACGAGAAAGAGAAACTCTATCAAAGTATTCCTTACTTGGATCAACTTTGGGTTCATTTGATAGAGCAACACCGAAGTGTTGGAGAATGAGGGTGATGAAGCAACCAAAGGGAAGAAACTTATAATGCTTGCATGCCATGTTCTTAAGAAAAACATTTGCCCAATTCACTTTTATTTTGGCAAAGATGGCATAAATAGCATTAACCTTATCAGGGGCAAAGTGATCAAAGCTACCGGTCTTGGGAATGAGATTCTGAGCAACAATACGAGCTATGATTTTAGTAGTGGGATTAAGTGATTTGTTGCTCATAGGATAGGTGCAATCAGGCTTAATAGCATCGTTCACATCCTAATCGGTGTGTTCGATAGACATGAGCTCGATGTCACTTGACGGGATCTTAAGGATTTCCGCAAGTTCGTCGATAGAAAATAAAATAGGAACATTTTTAACATATGTATTGATGGTTTGAAGACCATCAGTAGAAGTGGTGACAAACAGATTTGCATAAAATAAATAGACGAGAAATGGGTAATAAGGAACTTTACGTTCCACATCTAATAGTTTATCCAAACCGACGGCATATAAAATCTCATGAATGTTATAGATAGCTAATTCCTCATATTTTATATATCTACTAGATAGAATTTTTAATTTACAAAGCTCCCTATACTTTTTAACTAGGGGTGTGAACAGTAGAAAATCCTCATAATTAGAGGCAATGAAAGATGAGGAACTAGCATCTGGCTTAGATCTCTTCTTAGGAGGCATAATATCAGATAGAAACAACTAGGGTTTGGCAAATACAAATAAGACAGAAATTGAAATAGAAACCCTAGAATAGGCAATGAAAGAAACCTTAGATTATGAAATAGAGCACAAGAGTGAGATGGGAGAGATTACACAACAAGTTTAGGATAGGAATCGACAAGGGAAGGAGCCGCGGTCGAACGACGACGAGGCGACGGGCGATCGTGAGGAGAACTAAGCAAAAAAATCGATTTTGGGGAAAAATTCGAAATGGGGGTAAGTTAGAGGGTCGGATCATAAGAGGAGAGGAAATCAACGGCCTGGATCAGCTTACTAATAAGATCAAAGGTGGTGAACAATTTGGGTTATGAAAAGTATCCAAATAATAACCGAAACCCGAAATCAAATAGGATCGAGACAGAAAAAAATTCTCTTGCGGTTAACCGTAGCGGTCAACCGTAACAATCTCCAGAAACTTTGACGGTCAATCGTGACGGTCGACCGCGAGAGAAGTAAAAGCACACAGATATTGTAAAATCTAGATTTTGTGAAAATTTCATTTTGGATCATTAAACAATCTTGTTTTATAAAAATTATATTTATATATATAAAGTTTTTACTTAGTAATCCATAACAAACATTTTATTTTGTCTTAACATAAAAGAAAATCAATATTTAAGCTTAAAAACCAATCAAAAAATAAAATCAAAACTGTAGCTATGAAATAAAATTTATTTTGGTATCCAAATCATTTTGGTACCACTAAAATTTAGGACATGACCCCTATCATGTAAATCCAAGGCCCTAGGGTTATGAACCCGCTTAGGCGTATTTTATGCACCGATACGGTCAAAACAAAAATCGTAAACATGACTCATGCGATTGCAATTTGTGCAATGTAGGGGTTTAAATGGTTTGCGTTGACCGAAATGATGTGCACGTGGTTCATTTGCAAAAATAGAATTTTTTTGTAATTATTTTGCAAACGAGAATTTCTTTTCAAATCAAAACAAAACATGGCCAAATGACCAAAACGATCACAATAATCACATTGTACACATGAGCATGTTTATGATTTACACTATATGTGTGTACATGTGTATGTGATGAAGAAGCTTGATGGGATGCACAATCATGAATAGGCTTGTCAATTTTTTGTGTATTATGATAAAATTAGGCTAAATGGTCTTTAAGACCGCAAATAGAATATTTGTGAATTTTGTCATACATGTGTGCATAGTGAATAGGTTTCTTAGAATAATTAACATTGAACTTTACACACAAGTCCATAAGCTTTTTATTATTAGCAATACAAATATTTAGTGTTGAATCTAAGGTTGATATACGTTTTCTCATTTGATTCAACTCATTATTGTGCATGCAAGCATTGCTACTAGAAGTAGGATAAACATGATTATTTAACATAGATTTTAACTTATCTACTACTAACATGGCATCACATTTTTCATGAAGCAAACTAGCATTTTTTATACTCAACTTTTTATTACACTCTTTAAGAATTATATTTTCATTTGCAATGAAATTAAACTTAGTGGCTAGTGTTTCATGAATGGATTTCATATTAACATACTTACTTTTTACATCAATATAGCAATTATGTAATTTTTCAAACTCAAGAACAAGCTCATCAAAAGTAATAATAGCATCGTTGTCAAGCTCGCATACCTCACTAGGGTTTTCACCTAGTGGTAGAGTACATGGAGATGAGGCTTCTTTAGATCTCAAAGCGGGATTTTTCAACGCTTGTTGAATAGCCTCCAAGTCCCCTTAATGTGCTTCAATGAATTTCCATAGAGTGTAAGCACTGTCAAAATGAGCAAATTTGTTGGCAAACGATGAGTGAAAGGCACTAAGCAAATATTCTAACAAAAGTTTGTTCATATTAAACATTCTCTTATCATTTTTATTCCACTTGAATTTTTCCGAAGTGGGAATAATATAAGCATCCTCAATAATTTCCCATAAAACAAATTGTTTAGATTAAACAAAAAGTTTGAATCTAACACGCCATTGAGCATAGGGAAAACTATCCAAATGAGGAGCAACATTAATAGTATAACCTAAACTAGATGCATCATATATATCCATAATGATTATATGCAAGAAGCAAAATGCAATCAACACTAGATTAGCACAAAAACGATAACTTGGATCTTTAACTCAATGCGATTAGTCCTTAAATCAAGAGCACCAAGCTCTGATATCAATTGTTAGACCCTAGAGGAGGGGTGATTAGGGTCTTATGCTAATCTAATCCCGATTAAATTCCAATTAAAATTATATTAATTAATTTATTCTTGTAGTAATGATATGAGATAGATATGAACAAGAATGATATAAAAAGCCACAAATAAAATATACGCTAAGCAAAACACAAACACACGATATGTTTACGAGATTCGGTCACCACGACCTACGTCCCCGCTCCTCACCTTGAGGAGATCTCCACTATCATAATCCGGTTTGGAAGCCGGAACTTCTACACACTCGGTTTACAAGTTTACTAAAAACTCTCACACAACAAACACTATGTAATCACACTTTACACACTAAGTGTAGGAACCTAGCCCGTGTCCTCCTCCTCAAGTGCTCGGATGCAACCTCTCCCTACGTTCGTCAACCGACGCCACTCCTATTGGATTCGACCTCGTCTCTCGCCTCACACTTCTCTCGGTGTACAAGTGTATTACAAGTGATACTCACAAATAAAGGCTAAATACAATGGTTTGTTCTCAACAACAAATGAGAACGCAATGAAGCTCACACTCACTAAATCACACGCCAGTACCCACAATATATAGTATGGAATATTAAGCTCAATACAGTGTCTGTGATAACAGTGAATGAAAATATGTAACTCAATAAATATAGCTAAGATATGAAAATAAAATTATAAGCTATATGAAAAGATGAGTTAGGAAAACTTCTCAATAAACAAGAAGAACAGTAGAGGATGATAAGGATAGGATCCTCAATTGAAGTGAAAGCCTCTTCTTGTTGTAGAAAACTTCTTTTGAAACAGATAATCAGAATCAGCTTAATCAGCTCTTTAAATACACTTAAACTTTTGTTAAAACTTCACTGTAAAAATAAAACTTGATCTCTTAAAAGAGAATAGTAATAGGGCATTTATACCCACTCAAAATATCAGCCAAAACCAACTTGAAATGACCAAAATAGACCCACAGATTTAAATCAGAATATAGCCGTTGAGAAAGCAATGGTGAGTTCCACGGTCGACCGTGAAAATCTCGTGCTTGACCGCAAAGCACAAAAACATTGAAAAACAACTTTAAAAGCTGTCGGTCGACCGCGACGGTCGACCGCCAAAGTTTCTGGATGGAGCCACGGTCGACCGTCACGGTCGATCGCGAACAACAAAAAGCCATAGTAAGAAATTTAACAGCTGACGGTCGACCGTGACGGTCGATTGCAAACTGATACATGGCAATATATAGGTTTTGGGCTGATTTTAAAAATACATTAAAATATCAAATCAATTCCAAAAATAGTAAAACTTTGGAGAAAGTTTCTAAATGATAAAATAAACATGTTTGAAAATGAATTTTTAGAAATGCAATTTTTATTTGTAAAAACTCACTATTTTTGAAAAGTGTTCATAAAACCTGTTTTTCGCGAACATGAAAATTGAGATATGACTTGTAAATACGTATATATATATCATACATACATTATATATATATAATAAAGTATGAATGAGCTGTAAACATAAAATAAAAGTTATTATGGTAAAGTTTGATGAAAAATCATTTATATGATAGAAAACGTCAAATTTGTGTCGTGTTTACATATTGAGCTTAAATATAAACATACAATATATGTAAGAAAACTACTCTTATACCCAGGAGAATGCACACACATGAACTTGAATCTTTAACTCTTGATTGTCGTGTGTTGAATTACCTGAAAAGAGAAAAACTAACCAACGAAAACTAGAAAACATATTAGCTATAAATTGTTTGACAAATCATCATCAAAACTATAGGGCCAATAGTTATTAGTATTGAATATTTGAGAATGATGGAATTTTATTTATTAATGTTATTAATAAAATGGAGCTTTTGTTTACCCTTTTATTCATTATTTGGTATTTTTAATATATTTATATTGTGAATCTTAGTGTCATGTTAAGAATAATATGAATGTTTTCTATGATAGTTGCCTATGAATGAAAAAATTATCATTAATGTATATTAGAAATTTGTAGTCTAAAATAATAGTTTTTTAAATCGTATTTTGTATATCAATAAAAGAAAAGCACCATCGTTGATAAGTTACTAATTACCCACCATGAGGAATTTTATGACGGTATCCAACCGTCGTTAATTGGGCTTCAACGATGAGGTTGTCACCCGTTGTTACATAATAACAATAGGCGTACAAAACCATAATTACACAACAACAACAGGAATGAAAAACTATCATTTTACATTTACAACAGGAAAAATCCCCATCACTAGTGATAACGACGGTGATAATTACCGTCGTAGATATGAACGACGGTAATATATTCCGTCATTGTAGATTCTATAACGACGGGTATCATAACCTTCATGACACTTTAGTGAAGAAGGCTTCAACGATGGGTGACGAAGGGATTTTTTCCTGACGTTAGTATACAATAGCGAAGGTTTTTAGCTCTTTAATGAAGGTAAATCCCTTCGTTAAAGACATAATTTCTTGTAGTGTCTCTTAGGAGTAATTCATTACAGTAAGATAAACCCTTTCATCTATCAAATCCAGTTCTTTCATGTAATCTTCTCATTCTATAATTGTGAACTTATAAGTTGTGGATTGTAACATTAGACCTCATGAGCTGAAAAAAAACTAGCTAGTAATAGAATGAGGAGGAGGAAAAGGAAATAGCTAAAAATATATTCATTTGCTCAAAAATTATCAAATGAATTATATAACATTCTGCTAACATTCCTTTACTCAAAAACTATGGAATGCACTACAGACTGCTCAAATGTCAAGCTTCACGGTCAAACTCTAAGGAGGAGGAGAAAAAATTGTTGAATCTGAAACTAAATAGGCGAGAGGTCATGATCAATGCTAGTTGCCTACTGTCATGCTCTTCTTCTGCCTCCTTCAATCCACAACCATCTTTAACTCCAACCTCGTTGTTGCCCCTCCTTTTCTAGGCCCAATCCAAGTCTCACCACCTCACCTCCAAGGTCCACATAATCATAGCCCACATATTCTTCTCCTCTAATTGCTTGGCTCTTGCTCATAGTTTTATACATAATGGTTTTATTTCTCATAGCCATTTTATCGAATAGTTGATCTACACTTATAAGTATTGGTGCTCGTATCCCTGTGGGTTTGATCTTGTGATGAGGTCAAAACTTTGAAAGTCAAAAGGGAGGCCATCGTTGGGGAGGGGAGGGTGATGACGCAGAAGGTCATGTGAGGTTCGATGGAGGGGCAAGCTCTACCTTAGCCAATCGAAGAGGAGGGTTAGAGTGGACGAGAGGCATTGAGTTTATTTAGGGCCATGGGAGAGGTGATGGTGATGGTGCAGTAGGCTATAGAGTGGCGAGAGAAAAAAAGAAAAGAGAGGATGAGAACTCATTGATTGGTAATGGCTATGGAGGAAGAAAAGAAAAGAGATGAGGGAGATGAGATGATGATGATGAAGGGGGGGGGGGGGGGGGGTTGGAGAGAGAGAGAGAGGTCTACATAGGATTTAATTAGGGGTAAAGTGGGGAATTGAAAAGTTTTACTTAGGTGACATTAAATTTTGAGGTTAGAAGCATTACAAAGTTAATTGAGGGGATTTTTTGGTTTGTTGACCAAGTCTTGGGGGTGGGGCAAATTTACTTCTCCATTTTGGGTGCTAGAAGCAATTTTCTCTTACAAATAAACGATTTGTTTATCCAAAATAATCGAAAGGGACTTATGACATATGTTGCACTCCAATGAGCATTAGCCAGTGTTGCAGTTTTTGCTATCAAATATAATGAAATTTATTTATCATCTACAAGTATTATTCCGTGTTTTCATGGAAGAGTTTTAGATGTAAAAAAGTAATATAGAGCGCATAGAGTGAATTGAACCCGCATCATTAGCTTGGAAGGTTTGGGGACTATTTTTTTAACATCTGGTTTGTTTGGTCTTTACATGTTTCTTCTTTAGTCTATCTTCTAAGTTAAATTGTATTTATATATGTTTTTGATAAATTAAAGAATTCATTCTCAAGAAATCATTTACATTGTCCAATTGTGCCTATATTAAAGCCTAAATATAAGAAAACCCCCTGAAATTTAGGGTTTATAAAACACCCTTTTTGACATTGAGATTTTTTCGAAAATCTCTCTGGAAATGTGAATTCCAGTTTTCATTGGCAAATAATAATCTTGTATAATTTTATCCGAACATATGAAGGTTGCCATTAGCATTATTTAGAGGGGCTTCCAAATAATCTGATGATTGTCCGATAGTTACTCATATTAAACCTTTATTAAACTTGAGTTAGCTTTTATGCGTTTACACTTTGCCTCCGAATGAAATTAGAATTTTTAACTTCCGAGTCAATTCTTCTATCAACTCCGCCCACAATAAGAATAACAAATGACAACCAAAGGACAAAATCCCAAATCAAACAAAATCATCCTTAGCAATTAAAATAATTCGTACGTAAACCGTATTAGCTCTCAAATCCTCCCCAGAATTAAAAAAAAAACTAAAAACAGAAAGAAACAGAGAAAGAGAACGGGAGGGGGAAAAGGAACGAAATCCGTACAATGAAAATTTCTAGCCCCGTTCTCTTTTTGAAGAGATGTCAGAGGTATGATTTTCTATTTAGTTTTGCATTAGATTTTTTTTTTAATTTTCGTTAGATCACCATTTCCCAGATCTGGGTGTTTTTCCCCCTCAAATAGTAGTAGTAGTAATAATAATAATAATAATGATAACAATAAAGGAGAAATTTTTATGTTGTTTCCTCGTCAATGGGCGGAAAATAAGGATGGGTTTTTAAAAAGAAAGAATTTTGATGCGGTTTCGTTGTCATTAGCATGATGCTGGAGATGGGGTTTCTTAATTCTTTATTACGACTTGTTTTGTTGCAGGTCATGCAGGTGTTCATCTTGTGCAGGACTTAACTGAAAGTCTTCTCTCTCTCTTTGAGAAATTTAATTGGCTTTTGGGGATTTCAAATGGTTAAAAAAAGCGTATGATGTGGATCGAGTTGAGGTTAGAAATGGTCTTTGTTAGAATTTTCGCCCATGGCTTTGGTTCATATCCGTATTCTTGATTTCATGACTGAGCTCAACTAAGCTTGAGGGGAGAGATGGAGGAGGAGAGCAGCTCTTGGGTGAGGAGGGCCAAGTTTTCACATACAGTTTGTCATCGATTAGATTCTTCGAGATTGCCCGCTATTCCTCTCTCTGTTAAGTCTGATCAAAGCCTAAAGCTAGAGCCCGAGAATTCTGCATTAGGTTCGTCGAAATTGGCATCCATCTCATTACCAGATGATTGTGCTGAGAAACAAAACAGGAACTCATGTACTCGATCTTCTAGTGTTCCGTCCAAATTCAGTAATGATCGAGTATCAATTCCAAGATCTTCATCTTCATACCCTTCAGTATGTTCTTATCCTAGTAGTTCAGTTTCTAGTACTTCAGTAGGAGATCAACTGTACCGAGATTCTCGAAGATCAAATCCAAAATCTAAACCTAAGCAGAGATCAGCGTCCCCACTTCCTACTACAGCTATTTCCGATACCTTCAAAGAAGCTAAGGCTACCAAGAAAAGATTCTCAACTCCTCCTCCAATAAGACGAGGATCAGAAAAGAAGGTTTTTGGCAGATTATTTTCTAAAGAACCCACGGATCATTGCATTTTACCTTCACCAACCGATCGCTGCAAATTACCTTCACAATCACCATCTCCATCTCCTCTAACAAGCCCTCTTCAGCATTTCTCTTCGATGAAAATATCCGAACTTAAGGTTAACAGTCGAAAAGAGAACTCATGGACGAGGTATTTTGATCATGGAGTTGGGAGAGTTAATGCCGTGGAGGCTACGGAGGAGATGATGGTTGATCTTTCGAAGTTGTATCTTGGGCTTAGATTTGCTTCGGGGGCTCATAGTCGATTGTATCATGGAATTTATAAAGATCAACCTGTTGCTGTGAAGATTATTAGGCAACCTGACGATGACGAAAATGGAATAATGGCAGCTCGACTGGAGAAGCAGTTCAATAGAGAAGTCACCCTTCTATCTCATTTGTACCACCGTAACGTGATTAAGGTACTTTTTTTTTGTCTTCCTATGGTTTATATATGTTATATGATGCATTTTTATTTGATTTTATTGTTATCATTATTTTTATTTTTCAATCTCCTATAAGAAGGTGTTAATGATCTTCCTAATTCTTAAGGGTCATGGATAAGGAATTAGTTTCTGTTTTATGAATATCCTTATCATATATGAGATTAGAACTTGGTTTCATGCAACTAAGTGCATTTTTGAGTAAGTTAATGACAGATTTGGTAAAAATATTAATTATTTATTTTAGGTATCCGCATCCTCGTATACAAGTATTTGGCACATCTATGTCTAAATTTTATGTAAATATATTACAAAGCTTTCCCACCATGATTTCTTCCTATTGACTTTGTAATGATTGTAAACACTTTCAAAAGGTCTTACATGCAAAGTTTATTCATCTCAGTTTATAGAAGCAATAAGGGTAATTAAGGAGCAATCTTCTTCTATATCCATTTATTTCAGAGTTTATGGTTATTGATTGATCATAGGAGATGTTATGATTATATTATTTATACCATCTCTTCTTCATTGCACTCTGAACTGCTGGATCCAAACTGAAAATGGTTTTCATTGCCAAAATTTTTACTGTTCCAAATGTGATTGAACATGGAAATGTAGTTAACCTTTCTTCGCATGTTCTTTGTTTATGATGCAGCTGGCAGCAGCATGTAGGAATCCGCCAGTATTTTGCATCATCACTGAATATCTATCTGGAGGTTCCCTAAGAGCATTCTTGCACAAACTCGAGCACAGAACCCTCTCTCTCGATAAACTTATTTCAATTGCCCTTGACATCAGTCGAGGAATGGAATATATTCACTCACAAGGGGTTATTCACCGTGACTTGAAACCTGAAAATATACTATTCGATGAGGAATTTTGTGTGAAGATTGCTGATTTTGGGATAGCTTGTGAGGAGGCATATCGTGATGCATTAGCAGAGGATACTGGAACTTTTCGTTGGATGGCGCCTGAAATGATTAAGCATAAACATTATGGACGAAAAGTTGATGTCTATAGTTTTGGATTGCTCTTATGGGAGATGGTGACAGGAAGAATACCTTATGAGGATATGTCCCCGATTCAAGCAGCATTTGCAGTGGTTGACAAGGTATCATTCTTGTTCTAGTTTCTTTTTCCTTTGTTTTAGTGAGTCCATCAGACTCGGTCTAAATTTAATTTCTCTTTAGTATACACACTTAGATCCAGTACATGTTAAAGAGAGAAACAAAGAGGTTCACAGTCCAGAGTCCATTAGAAGAATTTCTAAAACAGTTTAGTAGTTTATCATGGAATTCGTCAATTTTTTTGATAGTCTAACTGTCCAATTAATTTATAGATAAACACAGAGGGAGCTTCGTCCTGTAATTGAATTATTTATCTTGGAAATTTTTCCTATTATATCCTTCCAACTTATTTTGGCTCAATGTCATAAGAGAACTTATCGTTACATGGTAAGTCCTTGATTTATCAGAATACCAAAGTACTGCAACTGCAGATGTTCCATCATTCCTTTTCTCCATTCCTTTTGGTTTATAATATCATTATCCGCCTTTATAAAGTGGAGACTAATGACTTTTGGTGACATGGATGTTAAATATATGCCGTAAGGGCTCACGTGTAATCTTATTTTGTGTTATCTAATTATTATGCATGCAACTTTAAATGAAAGCAAAATAATATTCATGCATTATATGTGGCATATTCTAATGAAAAATATGAATATTTCAGAACTTGAGGCCAGTTATTCCTGCGGATTGTCCTCATGCGTTGGGAGCCCTAATAGAGCAATGTTGGGCACTTCATCCAGAAAAGAGACCTGAGTTTTGGCAAGTTGTGAAGGTTTTAGAACAATTTGAAATAGTTCTTGTTCGAGATGGCACTCTCAACTCGGTTCAAACCCTAACATGCCAAGAACACAAGAAGCGGCTTTTCAATTGGATTGAGAAGCTTAAGCCTTCACATTTCGATGATTCGGTCACTCCAATGCCCAAATTGTTGTGAACATTTTCATCTCAACTTAGTTTTGGTAGCTTACAATGTGAGTATCTTATTGAATTTAAGAACCTCACCCAGAATTATCGATTCTTTCTCCTTGCTTTTATACTTTACGAGGTAGAAGCATGATGATTTTTTTTAATATTGTATCGAAGCAATAATTCTTAGATGATTGTGTATTCTTGATTTGCATAATCACCGAATATCCTTTTTAAGATTGGGTGATGTCTTCCAGTAAATTGTTTCTTAAATATTGCTGATTTTATTTAGTTGGAGTTTAGATTGCAAGTTTTGTTCAAATAACTTTGAAATGCAACCCTCTATGTGAACACTGATAATTTATTGTAATAGCACATGATGTCTGATGTCTGGAGTACTTAGCACCTTAACAGGATTGCTTCAGTCATCAATGGTTTGCTTCTTTATTTCGACGAAAGTATTAGGGATTTAGAATAATGATTGGAAAGAGTGATGTAATATGTTATCCTTAGTTGGTAGTTAAGCTTGTTTGTTAATTCCATTATTTAGAAGTATATGCTCAGAGACATGCATACATAGTATCTTTTTGGTATTGTTGATGCTACTTTATTTGGCCAAGTCTGACTGTTATATATTTTTTTCAACACTTACATATCAGAATATATTTATGATTATAACTATATGTAGGACACCTGCTTTTGTCTTACATAATATAAGTTTTTTCCCGTTTTTTATGAGAGGGAAGGCACGTAACAGACCGTCCACAAAATTTTCATACGGTGTTTGCATATAGTATGTGATAAGTAATTTGGTTAAAAAGAATACACGGGTATATGCTAAGTTTTTTCCATTGACAAATTTTAGCACTTTTATAACACCACCCTGTACTTTTATTGTTTGAATTAGTATTATTATCTAATAATGGCAAAAATTTTGGATGCCTGTTGCTAACATTCAAATGTATATATTTTGAGAGTTATGTGCTCTAGGTACTTCTACATGAGAATGATATTCTGTACCTATTTGTCATATGAGAAGTATTTAGTGTTTTGTCAAATGATCCATAGTATGGGAAAGATTTATTAAATGTACCGTAAAGGGGGTGAATAGGGTATTTGCTAATCTAATCCGGTATTAATACCAAATTAAAAACTTACTAACAATATATCCTAATGACGTGATATTCAAATGATATACTCAAGGATATACAAGTAAACAATGAGCGAAATAAACATGAAGCAAGAATAAGTGAGATAGTGCGCAAATAGACAAACACAAACACAAGGAAATTGATCACGGAGTTCGGTCGACCTACGACCTACGTCTTCGTTCCTCACCCTCGAGGAGAATAACCACTATCTTAATAAGCAACTACACAATCGGTTTTCCAAGTTCACCGAAAACTTTTACAACTCTCACAATTGCAATCACACAACACACTTCTCTAAGTGTTGACCTAGCCCGTGTCACATTCCTCAAGTGTTTGAATTACAACCTCTCCCTAGTATTTACTACCGACGCCACTCCTCTTGGAATTGACTCTGTCTCTCACCAACCACTTCTCTAAGTGTCCTTGTGTATTACAATGTGTTTTCAACAATTTAGCACAAGCAAAGATAATTTGTTCTCTAAACAAGATGAGAACTAAATTAAGCTCACACTCAATTAATCACTCACCACGACCCAAATTATACTTAATATGAAATACTAAAAGCTCAATAGGTTGTGTGTGCAATCAATGAGTAAAATGAAATATAAACTCAATTTATGATCTAGCTTAAGAAAATGATAATCAACAATAAACATGTATAAAGCTAGAGATTGAGTTTAGCAAAAGTTCTCTGCAAACAAGAGTGATGGAGATGTGAGATTGAATCTCAAAAAGAAATAAAATGATCTCCTCCTCTTGTGAAACTCTCTTAACATAAACACACTTGAAAACAAACTTAAAACATACTAAAACAAACTTGTAGACTTGATTAAAACACTTCTTAGTTAACCCCAAATGTTGAGACTGATGGGGTATTTATAGGATCACAAAACAAAACCCAAAAACTAAGAAAATGTCACAAATCCTGAAAATCGGCAATCTGGAAATATAGCCATTACAGTGCCGTCAGTCAACTGATGATACTGTCTAGTCGACTGATGAGCTGATCGTTGATGGCTATTTAAATCCCGTCGGTCGACTGATACACCATCAGTCGACTGATGACCTTTTCAGTCAACTGATAACCTGTTCAGGGTCAGTTTTAAACAGTGAAATTGATTTTCAATGTGCTTTTAAATATAGCAAATAAATTCCATAAATTATTATATTTGGGAAAATGTTCATAAACATAAAAATAAACATGTTAGAAAAGAAATTTTTGAAATATCATTTCCTGTTTGTGAAAACTCATCATTTTGTAAAATCTCAAAAATACGAGTTCGTTTAAAACACTTGATTTTGACAAAATGATTTCAAACAAGTTTGAAACTTCTTTTAAATGGATTAATAGACTTAATGAAAGATGTACAATAGTTATATATTAAGTCGTTAATCCACAACACATTATTTTGCAAATCGGTAAAACATACGAACTTGTTAAAACTTGATTTTGATGAATTTCTGCCAAACAAGTTTTGAAACACTTTAAAAATGGATTTATAGACTTGATGAAAGATATAAAATCGTGTCGTTAAGCCTATAATTTGAAAACGATGATAAATCAAAAAACCAATGCGTGTGTGTATGATTTTTGAGCTCTAAGTATTAACACACAAAGTATAAACCTAAACTACTATTACCCAAGGCAAATAATCTTCAATAAGCTCGTCTTCGTTTGCGGATGAAGCAGTATTAGATCTTGACTTGAAATGCAAAGCTTCATTTTATTTCCTTCCAAGCTCCTTCGAATATCACGGTTAAGCTCAATTCCAACCAACCTCCAACTGGAGGATCTTTGTGTAGAATACCTAACAAGCAAATACAAACACTCGACAAACGATGCTAGGAATTGTTTGTTAATCATCAAAACTAGATTAGATAGTAGGCTCATAAACATGAGACCTAACACACACACACACACACACACACACACACACAC
>BQKN01064023.1:238270-250856 GCA_022839385.1 Asparagus kiusianus
TTTCAAACTCGATCTGAGTTATCAACTCGTCCAGAGTTTTAAAACTTGCTTTGCAAGTTCTTCTAAACTCGGTCAGAGTTTCAAACTTGCCCTGTAAGTTCTTCTAAACTCGGTCAGAGTTTTAAGACTTGCCACGCAAGTTCTCCACAGCGTCAAATCGTGAGGAGAAGACATCGTTCCAGTGAATCAAGACGTTCGGATCATCAACGGAGAGCAAACTCGACGCGAGCATTCGAGGGAGGCACTCCATCGCCACCATGAAGAACCCAGTTTCAAACAAAGGGGAGAATCAAATCCATTCTCCTCTCTTTTGTAATCGGAATTCAAATTGTAATCGATCTTGAGAGAATACAAGTCAAATTTTCTTTCATTGTCTTTTTACATCAAATTTCCAACAAACAATTATAATTTATAAATATTGATCTCTAATGGTAATAATATTTATAGGGTAAAAAATTATAAAGATTTATGTATGGAGAACTATTAGAAAATTTAGAGATATCATTCAAAAGAATCAAATAGTTTTCATTTCAAATATAATTCGGAATATCCATGAATCACTTTAATTAACACTAACATAAGTTATATTTATCAAAGAAACACTGATTGAATACCCCATGAAGAATATATTGAACAACTTTGTTCCAATTAAAGAAACATTCTTCATGAAAGATAAAAAAAAACTACTATGTCATGACCTTGCGTAAGCAAAAAATATAAAATCGCCCTTTTTCTTTTTCTTTTTTATATAGTATCATGACCCTGCGTGTGACTTTATTTAGGGGAATGACTACTAACAAAGGATCAATTCTTAAAAACATGATAAAAGATAATTATGTAATAGCACTATTAGAATTCAAGAGCTCTAAATATGAAGGTAGTATATTTCATTACTAAAATTCATATTAAATACCACTAAATATAAATTTTACCTTATATCTGCCTCAAATTTATAGAGGAGATATGCATGTCATCGTAGATTGCGTCAATAATATATATCAATCCAAAGATACAACTTACTGAGGAAAAAAGAGAATAGTAAATAAACCAAGCAAACATCCATATAACACCGTAAAGAAAAAAATATTATATTTTAGAGCAAATATGCAGCGTTCTTTTAGAGTAAGCTACCAAGACAAAAGTATCTCCATTAAGGATCTTTATAAATACAGTAGAAGTTCAAATTACTAATATATACAACCATATAACATTTGAAAGATGTATGATCTTAGAAAACCCACTCTAAAATTCATACAATTAAACCTATGAATAATTTACCAATATACAGACACATTATCGTACCTTTAAGGCAACGATAACTACCATTTATAATAGAGTTGAGCAGTAATTCTATGTTTGCAAAGGTTGCAATAAGAAAGTGGATAAAGATATTAATAATAAGTGTCCAGATGATAAATATTGTAGAATCGTCGATGATGTAGTACCAAGGTTAGGTGATATCCCTTCTTCATGAAATAAATATATCAAAATTAAATATTAGTATTATAATCTAAAGAAAATTAACAATGAAAAAAATAATGTACTTAGTTCAGATCATCATGGAAAATGACACAGACAGAGCAAAAGTAATATTATGACACAGCAGAAATTCTTATTGGATGCACAACAGAAAAATTAATTACAGAGAAAAGTAGCTCCTAACCTTATTTAAGTAATAAATTAAAAGCACAAAAAAATTTATATATATGAAATTAACATTTATTCTTATTAAAATAGGAAAAAATTAAAGTCTGAATTGTCAGAAGTTTGTGTTGAACATAAGAAATATATTCAACTTCTTAGTGAATTTAGATGAGAAGACAAAAGTTGAATGAGCCCAAGGAAAGAAAACATGATTCAGTCTCATATCACAATCGATGTAGACGATGAAGACACTACTCTAGAATTGCCTAGGAAAAAAAAATAAAGATGAAGAAGAATTGATCTCGACTCAATAAAAAATAAAATAAAAGCAAGAAAAGACAATGCTTTGTGAATTGTTATAGAATAGTTTTATTTTTTTAGTAAAATTAGGAATCTTTAGAATGGATTTTCATAAACTATTTTAGTGCTTTCATATGCATATGTGGATGCTTTTATCATATAAAAGTGTACTAGAGTTAGAATTAATTTTTAGTTTATGATTTTTTTATTAACTATTTTCTGTTATTTTAGCCCACTTTAAATCAATCATCTTGGCTTGTTGGCTTTATTATTCATCTTCCTTTTATAATATTATTTTTTCAAGTGTTTTCGCTTTCATAACACTATACTTCCTCAGGTCAAGCTTGGTTTCATGCCGATCCAAATAAAATTTAAATTTAAATTGGATTTAGATTATATTTATCTTCTGACAATTCAACTATCAACATAAAAATTTAAGTTGGGTACAACCTATTCAAATAAACATCAAATAAGTAAATAATCAAAGTGTAATTGGGGAATAAATTTTAGCAAGAAAATAAACCAAAAATACTTAATCAAAGTGAGCAAAAATTATCAAAGAGTAACTAAGGAACAAATTTTAGTAATAAAATAAATCAAAAATATTTAATCACAGTATTTAATCCCGTGCATTGCACGTGCATAAAATTTAGTTTACATAAAAAGGAGGGATATGATTAGTGGTTTTTTAATTATGAATGGTTATCATTTGATTAGTATTACAAAATATCTGGTCATTAGAATTTTCTAATTGTGAATAATTTTAATTTTATGAGAATTCTTAATTAGATGAAGATAATATTAGGTGTTAACATGTCATCTTCCAATAGAATACCAAATATTTGATAATTAGAAATTTTTAGTTATAAATAATTTTAATTTGATGAGAATACTTAATTAGGTGAATATAATAAAAGATGTCAACATATCATCCTCTGATAGAGAACCTATGACTATTCTTAGATATGATACATGTTAAGCATTTAGATGACACATGTCAGTTTTTTGTAATGTTAAGAAAACTACAAATTTCTCATTATATATAAATGGGTTTTTTAGATATTAGCCCCTTAAGTCATAAGTATTTTGATATTAGCCTCTTAAATCTTCATATTTTGATATTAGCCCCTCAAATAGCTATGATATGTCAATATAAGCCCCTATGGTTAGGTTTATATATATTTTGATATTAGCCACTCAAATAGCCATGATGTGTTGATATAAGCCCCTCATATTAACACATGATAGTGACTTGAGGTGCTAATATCAAAATATGAAAATGTAAGGTGCTACTATTAAATTACTTATGATTAAGGGGAAAATATTAAAAAAAACCTATATAAAAAAGGGATTACTGTTTAGACTAATATCATAAATCGGCAAAGACTTATTATGAAAAACAAAAGATATTGATAAATCGGGCTCGCACGTTCTTCTTTCACGGGAAAAAAAAGGACGGAAAACTTTTCAAAAAAAAAGACAGATAAAAAAGTACTCGCGTGGAAAAAAAAAAGGAGGGCTTCTGATCAGTGGCGGAATACTCTGAGATTTTTCAGCGAAAATTACAATGTGGCGGAAAAAAATCGCCAAAAAAGAAGTTGCGAACCCAAAAAAAAGACCGACATAATAAAATCCATGAAAAATAAATCGGTCAGAGTCAAAAGTGTGAGGAGCATTTTTGTCTAAAAACTTTAATCCCCTAGATGAATATCCGAATTAAAGGCTGGGGCAGGGTAAGTTTAGACTAATACCCTTTTTTGGTATTACCAAGTCATTTCTTAAAAATAGTTCGGGCCAGATAAAGAACAAACGTGAGCTAAAAAGGTAGGTCTAGTCACTATTAAAAAAAACTAAACATGACCAAGAATCATATTAGAAGTGGATGAGTTTAAAAGTAAATGGGGATAAAATTTTAGTTTTATAGGTTCATTGGGGTCTGAGTAGAAATCATATCAGAATGCGCAGCATCATGCAGGACGTTCTGAGCTACATGTTTCAATTAATAGGTGCAGCTTGATTTTTTTTCCCCTGCCGTTATTTAACGCAAAGAACTCCGCACTATGCGGGCACTCTGTACTATGCCGTGTTTGAGAGAAGGTTTTATCAACCGTATCGATATGAAAGTTCTAATGATGACAGAGAGGTGGATACCATTATTCTCCATCTTGGCTGTTGGGTAATTTACGCCGAAACCCCTAAGACAGCAGAAACGTGGTATAGAGAAAATACACCAAGATTTAACAAGGTTCGACAATTGTCTACGTCATCGGGAGCCACACAATTAAATTTCTTATTAATCAACAAGAAATTACAAATCTTAGAGCAGATCCCAAACTGAGATCTTTCAATACAAACACTGTAGTTACAGTGTTAATAGTCCTAAGGGAATAATCCCTATTTAATGCTCTTGAGAACAACCCTTTTAAAACTCCTCTTAAATGAACAACCCCCTTTCTTAAATCTCCCCTCAAAATTCGTTTGAGAGCTGGAGAAAAATTTCACGAAGGAGAAAAATCGTTGCTGCGATTTGGGTCCGCCGCCGCTAAAGGAAACCACGCGAAGGAGAGAGAGAGAGAGGGCGCAGCTAGGGCACAGGGTTTCCCTTTTATAGAGAAACCCTAGCTGAGCTGTCGACATGCTGTCGACAGCATGTGAGGAGCTCGCCTACGCGGAGCCGCCTCACCCGTGGATTCCTCGAGCTCGAACCTCGTCTGCTCGTGTTTGAACCTCATCAGCCCGTGTTTGAACCTCGTCAGCCGGTCGGTTCGAACTCGAACTTCGTTCGAAGCTTGACCCTCGTCTGAACTCGAGCCTCGTCCGAAACTCGACCGCTTGAGCTTTGATTTCGCCTGCTCGAACCTCGTCCGCTCTCACGAGTTCGACCCTATCTCGAGCCTCGCCATCAACGCCGCCTGCGGAGGTTGGTATCCACACTCGATTCCAACAATGTCTTACTTGGAGACCAAACTGACATCAGCAGGCTATCTTTTCTTTATCATCTCTTGTGTGGCTCCACCCGCATCACTCATGCATGAAGGCCAACTGAAGTTGTGCACAACTCCAGTTTCTGAATAGTCACCGTCTTTGTTAACATATCTGCTAGATTCTTACTTGCTAGAATCTTTTCTAGCTTTAACACGTCATCTTCCAACATGGACCTAATGAAGTGATACCGAAGCCTAATATGCTTCGTTCTATAATGAAATGCGGAATTCTTAGCCAAGTGAATTACACTTTGACTATCGCTATGCAGAACATTTTTCTCCTGTTTGAATCCCACCTCTGTTAACAAACACTAAAGCCATATCATCTCTTTTCTGGCTTCAGTCGCTGCAACATACTCAGCTTCTGTAGTGGATAGAGTGACAATATTTTGTATCTATGACATCTAACTAACAGTTATAATTCCGATAGTAAATACATAGCCGGTGGTACTTCTTCGGTGATTGACTTCACTACCGAAGTCTGTATCTACGTACCCTTGCACTTTCGCCTCTCTCTTACCAAAGTACAAACACTTCTGTGTGGTGCCTCATAGATATCTCAGAATCCTCTTCACCGCTTCCTAATGAGCTTTTCCTGGATTCGATATAAACTGGCTGACCACTCTCACTGTATGGCCAATGTCTGGTCTCGTACAGACCATTGCGTACATCAAACTTCTGATAGCTAAGGCGTAAGGGACCTTAGCCATACTTTCTTTTTCTTCTTCTGACTGAGGAGACTGATCCTTCGATAGGCGAAAATGGCTGGCCAATGGTGTGCTCACTGGCTTGACGTCACACATGTTGAATCTCTACAAAACACGGTTGATGTACTCCATCTGAGATAACTGCAAGAGACCTCTCTTCTTATTTTTGTGATTTACATTCCAATAATCTTCTTCGCTGGACCCAAGTTCTTCATGTCAAACTCTTTTGACAACTGCTGCTTCAAACTCCTGATATCTTCCATATCTGTACCTGTAACTAACATATTATCAATATACAATAGTAGGATGATATAACTGGATTGATATCTTTTAAAGTTGGTCGGCATTGCACTTCTGGAAACCTTCCTTATGCATGAAGCAGTCGAACTTTCTGTACCACTGCCTTGGGGCTTGTTTTAGGCCATACAAGCTCTTCTTGAGTCTGCATACCAGGTTCTTCTTCTTTTCTTTTGAGAAACCTTCTGGCTGGTGCATATATATCTCCTCTTCTAGATCTCCATGAAGAAACACTGTCTTCATGTCCAACTGCTCAAGATGAAGATCTTCAATTACTATAATACTCATCACTGTCCTGATAGTATTTAGCTTCACCATAGGAGCGAAAATATTGGTGCAATCAATTCCTTCCTTCTGCTGAAATCCTTTGACAACTAGCCGAGCTTTATATCTTCTGGAGCCGTTCTGCTCCTCTTTCACCTGGTACACCCATTTGTTGTGGAGTGCCTTCTTACCCATGGGCAACTCAGCTAGTTCTCACGTCTGGTTTGAGATGAGAGACTTTATCTCATCTTTCATGACAAGCTCTCACTTGTTCGCATCTCCACTCTGACAAGCTTCATCATAGCTTTCAGGCTCCCCTTCATCTGTCAGTAACAGATAATTTATGTATCCCCTATTAGGCACAGGAGGCCGTGAATATCTTCTCAATATCAGAGCTGGTGTGTCGGGCTCCTGCGCACCATCCTGTCCAACAGGCTCTTCTGGATGAGGACCTTCGGCATTGGGTTCTTCCGAGAGGTTACTCAGGACATCATCTGCATCTATAAATATTGACTCGCTCTCTAAGTCATCTGTCTTATGCATGTCCTTGTACATCACCTTCTCGTTGAATATCACATCTCTGCTCATGATCACCTTCTTGTTTTCGTTGTCTCAAATGCGGTAGCCGAACTCATCTTCACCATACCCGATGAATGTGCATTTCTTGGACTTGGATCAAGCTTATTCCTGCCTTGATCACTAATATGCACATAAGCTACACAACCGAAAACTTTGAGATGTGAGAGGCTTACCTCCTTTCCGCACCATACCTCATCTGATATTGTGTACTCCAATGGAACCGATGGACCTCGGTTGAACAAGTAAGCTGCTGTGTTGACCGCTTCTGCCCAGAACTACTTCGGTAGGCCTGACGTATCCGAATGATTCTGGCTCTCTCTGTCAACGTTCGGTTCATCCGTTCAACTACACAATTTTGCTAAGGCGTGCCGGGCACGATTCTCTCCGTTCTGATCCCGTACTCATAGCAGAACTTCTTGAATCCGGTGTTTTCATACTCACCGCCATTGTCGGTCCTAGCTTCTTTATTCTCAGACCGGTTTCATTCTTGACCGTAGCTTTCCATCTCCTGAAAGCTTCAAATACTTCTGACTTATGATTCAGAAAGTAGACCCATACTTTTCGAGAGTGATCATCGATAAAAGTCACGAAGTAGTGTTTTTCACCAATGGACGCGGTGGTGGTTGGTCCCCAAACATCTGAGCGAATGAGCTCTAGCTTCTCCTTCCTGAGGATTCTGCCACTTGTCTGAAAGCTAACTCTCTTCTGCTTTCCAAGTATGCATTCTTTACACATGTCCATCTCCACTGACTGCAGTCCTGAGAGTTTTCCCTTTTGTGTGCATGATTTTCATCCCCTTCTCACTCCTATGACCGAGTCTCTGGTATCATAACTTTGAAGTCTACTTGCCTGCTGCAACTGAGATCAAACAACGTGCACCTACTATCATATACAGAGTACCAGTCTTCTTACCTCGGGCAATCATTATTGTGCCCTTTGAGATCTTCCAATCTTCTCCATGGAAGGTCGTGGTGTATCCTTCGCCAGTCAACTGGCCTACGGATATTAAGTTCTTTCTCAGGTCGGGAATATGCCTGACATCCTTCAGCTCCCATACTGACCCGTTCAACTTAGTTTCCACCACACCTTTGCCCATAATAGCACACGGTTGATCATCACCAAGGTATATGTATCCAAGATTTTTGGGAACATACTTCCCGAAGAATTCTTTCTGAGAAATAGCATGGAACGACGCTCCTGAATCTAACACCCAAGATTCCTCCTTGCTCTCCAAAGAGCATATCAATACGTCGTCTCCTCCTGAGGTAGAAGTGACATTCACCTCTGCCTTCGCCTTCTTCTCCTTCTGTGCACTCTTGCACTGATTCTTGTAATGCCCGTTCTTTTCATAATTCCAACACTCGATAGTCTTCGAGCTGTTGCTTGGATTCTTTGACTTGGATCTCCTGTCCTTTGATCTACCTCTGTAGTTTGATTTAGCTCGTCCGTTCTCTCTGGTTAAATTTTTGTCTTTTGACTCTGTATGTAATACTAAAGAGGTTGTAGCTTCACCCGACTCTCTCTGTCGGATCCCCTCACTGAGAACCAGATCACGAACGTCACCGAACTTTAACTTGTTGCTTCCCGACGAATTACTCACATCTGTGACTGTAGCGTTCCAACTCTCTAGTAGGGAAGACAAAAGTATCAACGCTCGAACTTTCTCATCAAACTTAATTTCAACTGAACTCAATTGGGTTGTGACCGTGTTGAGTTCATTGAGGTGTTGTGCTACTGACGCGCCTTCCCTCATTTTCAGATTGAATAACCACCGCATCAAATGAACTTTATTCGCGGCTGATGGCTTCTCTTACATATTTGAGAGAGCTGCCATAAGACCCGCCGTTGTCTTCTCCTTCGCTATGTTGAATGTAACATTGCGGGTCAACGTCAACTGATAACACCAAGGGTTTGTCTGTCTAGAAGGTTCCACTCATCCTCCTTCATCAACTTTGGCTTCTTCCCCGATAGTGGTTGATACAAATTTTTTTGATACAGATAATCCTCTATTTGTATTTTCCAGAATCCGAAATCTGTTCCATCAAACTTTTCAAGTCTCACTTTTCCTTCATCTGCGACCATGGCTCCCACTTGAATCTGACTTCCTCTAGATCGTTTCATGCTCTGATACCAGTTGTTGGGCAATTTACGCCGAAACCCCTAAGATAGAAGAAACGCGATATAAAGAAAATTCACCAAGATTTAACGAGGTTTGACAACTGCCTACGTCATCGGGAGCTACACAATTAAATTTCTTATTAATCAACAAGAAATTATAAATCTCAGAACAGATCCCAAACTGAGCCTACGTCATCGGAGCCGCCTCACCCGTGGATTCCTCGAGCTCGAACCTCGTCCGCCCGTGTTCGAACCTCGTCAACCCGTCGGTTCGAACTCAAACCTCATTCGAAGCTTGACCCTCATCTGAACTCGAGCCTCGTCCGTAACTCGACCGCTTAAGCTTCGATTTCGCTTGCTCGAACCTCGTCCGCTCACGAGTTCGACCCTCGTCTGATCTCGAGCCTCGCCGTCAACACCGCCTGCGGAGGTTGGTATCCACAGTCGATTCCAACATTGGCAAGGTCTAGTCTTATTTCCACCTGCTGTCTTTCTCCTCATGTTTTGTCTGTTCCGAGGAGAGGCAAAGCAGAAAGAAAGAATAGTTAGCTAAGAGAGAGAAAAGCGCAGTTCCTCTTAATTTTGTTTTCTTCTGTTTGTTTCCCCTTCTCTTGTTGATTTATTTGTGTTTACCAAGGAACCTAGCTTCAAATCATAACGAGAAGAAAGGTAGGGGGGAAAAACAAGAACAAAAAAGAACATAATCATCCCATAGGAGGGTGATAAGAATTTTTTATTGACAAAATAACTCCAGTAAGTCCAAAAGCAATAGCAATTCTAATCAGTCCTCCTACGTGTATGCTTACATAGTAGGCACAAACTGGACCTCTACATTTTCTAAGAAAATCTCCCCACCATTGCAAATGAAAGATTAGGATGTTGAAAATTTTTATAATATCAGTAGATTATCCTGGTATTTTATTTTAGAAGAAGGAACACACAAGATTTTGTGGCACAAATACTTATAGAAAAAGTACATTTTTTCCTTTTCTTTTTCTTTTTCTGTTTTGAGAAAAGAAACAGTACCTTTTTTTCATCTGTCAGGTACTTGTATAATTGGTAGATATTTTTCAAATTCTGGAGGTACATCATTAAGTAAGTAGTTAGTCGCTGAATTTATAAATTATATTGTTCACATGTTTATTTTGATTTATAGGCATAATAAAAAAAATATTGATTTGTTGTGTACTGTATATTTTGCAAACGGGCGAGTTGTTCAAGAACTTGAAATGAGATTGATGTAGTTCGTTAAACTTTAGGTAAGCTCCCTTCTAAATTAGTTTAGACCAAATAGCAAGGTAGCTGCTTGTTGAAACATGAAGCACTAAGATAAGTATTTGGAGTCATCAGCTCTTTGCACTATCCTTTGATTTGGGCAATTTGATTAGTAAGTTACTTTAATGACATCTAATTGAAGTGACTTAGCAACCCAAAATCAGCAAAAGTACCTTCATGTGATGTTCTCCGTTTTCTTTGCTGAGGTGTTCGTTAAAGGGACAGTCTATGGAGTGACTCACAAACAATATTACAAATTGAAAGATGCTACAACCCTTGAAGTCCTGATTGAACGACTTCACCGCATCAATAATTACTATTACTATATTAAATTATTGAACCAATTTTCTCAAGCAAGAGCTGAGAGCAACCAAAAGGGGAGAAAAAAAAAAAAGAGAGATTCCTTCGTTGGCATATACAAATTTTTTTGTAACGAATTTGTTCAACGAGAGACTGGGTCTCGCTGGATCATGAGAGGTCACTCTGCAACTAACAATGCTTAGAAAATAAACTTTCTTTTGTATATGTATTACAAATGTAAAACTTTTGTGCACGGTATGTGAAGAAGTGGCGAGAGAAGTTCAGGAAATCAGCAGGAATTAGCCAGGCAGACTGGCGGTCGACCGCGAGTCAGCGGCGATCGACCGCGAACATGCACAGGAGAGCAGGAGGCTCTGGAACTGAAGGCGGTCGACCGTGGCGGGCGACCGCGCGGACCCTATAGGCGATTTAACTCTTAGGAATTGATTCGGTCGACCGCCGCAGTCAATTGTGAGTTTCCTGTAATCGATCTATTCTCTGTCGGAGGTGTTCGGTCGACCGTCGTGGTCGACCGTGATACCTGCACGGTCGACCATCACGGTCGACTGCGTAGCGGGTTTGCAGTTGGGTTAGTTATTTGACCCGATTTGTTTTGGAGCTGATATATAACTCTAATCCTGATTAGTTAGAGTTAAGTAATGACGTTTTTGAGCAGTCTTTGGGAGAGGATTGCTGCATCCAATTGTAGGAGATTTGTGAGAGATCTAGAGCTTTGTTTAGCGTTTGATCGGTGAGATTTGTAACTCTATTTGTATTCTCTTGATTTCTAATAGTAAGAACCCCCCTCCTTGCCTCGTGGACGTAGGCAACTTGTCGAACAATGTTAAAGTCGTTGTCTTATTGTGGTATTGTATTTGGCTTATTAGTTGTGATTTATCTCTTGTTCTTGTTCGTGTCGCTTTGAGGCTTCCGTCACGCACAACAATTGGTATCAGAGTTTCAGGTTTGTTCGAAGGATTCGGTGAAGAATTCCTATCTGAAGAGTTAGATCGACAACATGGGAGAAGCAAGCACATCATGTTCATCTCTTACGAAGGCGATACAGAGTCTGAGCATTACTAACACGAAGATTGATGATCCGAAGTTCGACGGCAAGATTAATTTCGGATTGTGGAGGTGTCAGGTAATGGACGTCTTGGATGCACAGAATTTGGAGGAGACTCTTGAGTTACAAGAGAAATCCGAAGACATGGAGTGTAAGGTTTGGAAGAAGATGAATAGTAGAGCTTGTGGAGTTATTTGGTCATGCTTGACGTCGGATCTTATTTATGATGTTATGAACAAGACGTTGGCGAAGAGAATGTGGGAAACACTCAATGAGAAGTATCTTACTAAGAGCATTGAGAATTGGCTTCACTAGAAGAAGAGGTTTTATCAGTTCAAGATGAAGAGGGGAGTTTTCATCAGGGAGCATGTCAACAATTTCACAAAGCTACTTTCAGATATGACCAATATGGATATCATGGTTGAGCATGAAGACAAGACTATGTTACTTTTATGCTCGTTGCCAGAAGATGATTATGATACGTTCGTTCTAACTATGATCAATGGAAGAACTACTATAAGCTACAAGGAGGTGACCTCAGATTTGATGAATTATGAGTTAAGGAAGAGTGATGGTAAACCCTCTGAGAAGGCATCGGGAGATGCATTAGCTATTCGAGGCCGAGATCCAAACCGCCGCCTGTTCAACCGCTCAAAGTCAAAGAATAGGAGTACCTATAAGAGTGTTGGTAGAAATCAATGTCGGTATTGTAAAGAAGAAGAACATTGGAAGATTGATTGTCCAAAGTGGAAGGAAAAAGCTGGGAAGAACAAAGGAAAAACTGTACAAGCTTCAGAAGTGAATGTTGCAAAAGCTATTGATGAGCATTCAGATTCAGATTCTTCGGGCTATTCGTGTCCTGCACTAGCGTCGGTTTGCTATGCTGATTCTACGAAGTGGATGATGGATTCCGGAGCTACATATCATATTTTCCCTAGGAGGGATTGGTTCTCCATCTTTGAGGAGTTATAAAGAGGGGTGTAGGCGTATAAAAATGCCTATAGGTCTGTAGGCGTATAAAATTACCTATAGGTCCCTTAACATAGCTCGGC
>BQKN01064023.1:255856-267507 GCA_022839385.1 Asparagus kiusianus
ATGCATCGGGATATCTCGGCAAGCTGGTCCCGGTTGAAGGGTTGCGCTGATCTTGCTCTACCGGTCATATTAGCCGTCACCCTTAGATATTCGTCTTCTTGGCGGACGAACTTCTTCTTGTGGGAACGCCTCGGTGTGGAAATTCTCTCGAACACCGAAACTCTCTTTGGGGTTTGGGCACAGTAGCATCCCGACAGCACTGCTTTGATGATATTGGCGCACGGGCAGTGAGACTCCATGTCCTGCACAAATTTCTTCTGGGGCTTTTCCACACCCCCAGCCCTATAGTACAACTCATCAGCTTTACAACTGGAGCAACCTATAGAGTGTTGGTGTGTATTCCCCGGTAAAACACTCTCATCCTCAGATGAGTGTGTTTCCCTTTTGGAATGCAACACTTGGTTAGTTTTCTCAAAAGTGGCCCGTTCAAGTTTACGCTTTTGTGAGCGTAGAAACTGAACGGGCTCTTGTACTTCGGCCTGCAACTCAATGCGGTTGGTGATAGGGGCTTTCCCTTTATCATTTATCCTGGGGAGATTGATTCGACCCCCAGTCTGATTTGCAACTTGGGGACCTTTAAATGGTCCCAGTCTTTCCTTGATGGGTACTCTACCTCGATTCACCGGTAAGGGACCGAGGCGACCCTTCAAAGGAACCCTGGGTTTTGAATGATCCCCTTTGTTACCTGGCTCCGTTAAAGGCATCGGATCTGGTTTTGAAGGAATTCGGGCAGCAACTCCACCCCCTTGTGCTTGAGGCGCTGGTTTTGGCTTTGGCAACCACACCCACTTTCTTGTAGACGGCTTTGTGGCCGCCTCTTCTTTCTGCATCTCCTCCGCCTTCTTTAGGAGGAGTCGGGCATGTGCGAGCAACGCCCGCCTCTTCTTGATTCGCTCCTCAAGGGTGGAGTGATTCCTCTTCACGCGAATCCACTCGTTCGCTTCAGTTTCGGTGGAGGAGTTGGTGGTTTGCCGTTGTTGCTCCTGGCGGTACCTGGACTTTAGATCCTCCTTGTAGCGGATTCCGTCCGTTGATTCAGCGGCTTTGGCTTGTTGTAGAGCAAGGCGTTGACGCCGTCTTTGGCGGGCCCTCTTGGACAGAACTGGAGTTGCATCTTCCATCGCCTTTGAGGTTGATGGGAGAGCCGGATTTACAACACCGACCACGCTGAACGACACGGGGACGTTGCGTGATGCGGGTGTAGCAACAGCGACGGGATCTTGGATATTGGAGCTGGAGATCCCGCGAGCCCTTCGGGGAGATGGAGTCTTCCCGCGCCTATATGGAGAGGCGGATCTGGAGGAGGAGGAGGAGAGGTACTCTTCGAACTTCTGCTGGTCGAACTCGTATTCGACCTCTTCATTCACCCGGATCTTGAAGGCCGGTTGCGTCACTCCGATCTCGGCAGCGAGGTCGGCGGCTCCCACTGTGGTCGCCAGCTTGTTTCCGGTAAAAGTTGCTGTTTTCATTGCTTTGGTATCTGTTACAACTTCAATCGTTACAACAGAGTTTAAATGAAAACAAAAGATATTACAACTTTATTGAAAATAAACACGAGATCCCGGTTTGGTTCGGTCTCGCTTGCGTGGGTTGTTGGCCTGTGACGGGGATGTCGATATCCGTGGACCGCCGACTCTTCAAGATCCTTTCCGGTAAAATCCGGCAGAGTTTCGTCTATCCGCGAAGGGATATAGAAATAGAACTTCGTCGATCCGCGTGAGATCTAGAAGTTATAAGCGTATATCTCGGCTAAAACGAGATAATAGCTCTTCTTAGTGGTCACCGCTAATGGGCAGCACTAAGGAAAGGAAGGGGTGAATGAAGGGGACTGATGAAGAACTCCTTACTCCTCGTTTCGGCAGAGCTTTGCTGCTTCAGAAAAATTCAGACTCTACTCTCCGGCAGGGCTTCGCCGCTTCAAACAAAGGGGAATCCTTGGCTAAGACAATTCAGCCTTGAATTCAGAGCCTTTGCCTTCAACTCCAAGGAAATCAGCCCTCCACAATGAAGGCCAAGGAGGCCTATTTATAGGTAAACAAGGAGGGGAGGGGGGCTGCCTTGAGGACACCCCCTAGGGGGGGTGTCTCGGCTATGGTGCCGAGACACCCCTTGGGGGTGTCTCGGCCATGGTGCCGAGACACCCCCCCCGGGGGTCTCGGCTAGTTTGCCGAGACACCCCGTTGGGGGTGTCTTCATTCATGGCCGAGACACACACCCCTCGGGCGTTCTTTAGTTGATTTCGCTGTAGTGCCTTTATCCGGACTTAGATTTGACTGATTCTGGTTGTGTTGGAAGCCCGTCGAGGAGTTCTGTAGATCCCGATGGTTAGATTATCAGTGTGGTGATCGGGACAAGGCGGGCGTTGGCCCAATTGCGGTGATCGTGGGGTTTTCGGTCAATCCGTATCCCCGTGATTCTGACATTCTGTCGGCTCACGTTGTCCGTCGGTTGGCTTCAATCGCTCACCGACGTCGTTTGAATTTCTTGTGAACCGGGTAGTGACGTTCTATCGTCGCTCGTTAACACTGAGCTGTGTGCGGGGACCTATCGGCAATTTTTTGATGCCTACAAAGATGCTTGAAGATGCCATGGCCAAACAACAGGAAACCTTTAGGTTCGAAATGCAAATGACTATGCAGAACATGAGAGAGATGCATGACCAACAGATTCAGGCATTGAGGAACCAATAAGGCGAACCAAGTCGTCCTAACCAGAACAACCTGGAAGATGAAGATACAAATGAAGCTCTCAATGCTAATAACCCTCCCATCAATCTAGGGTGTGGTAACGAGAATGCTAGTGAAGACACAGGTGAAAGCCTAAAAATTAAAAATCTCGAGAGCAAAATCAATACATTGATTTCCGCTCAAGAGACGAAAAAGACAGGCATTCCTTGTCCATACCTAAGAGAGTGGGAATCAATCCCATACCCGGTAAAGTTTAGTCTAATTAACTTCACGCCGTTTAATGGGATGGGTTCACCTACTCAGCATTTGATTTACTTCAAATCGTACTTGGGGGTCATCTCTGGTAATGAGCCTCTGATGGTGCGGTCATTCGTTGGCACTCTTCGCGGAGCCGCCTTCGATTGGTATCGTCGCCTCAAGCCAGGAAGCATAAACAGCTGGGACGACATGGAGACTAAGTTCCTCACAAACTTCTTCGATGATGATACCGAGATCTCTATCGGATCGTTGCTCGATGAGAAGCAAAAAGACGGGGAGCTAGTCGACACCTTTATCAAGAGGTTCCGGAACAAGGCGATGAATTGCCGGGACCCGATCACTGAGGAATTCATCCTCCAGACCTACCACAATAACCTTTCGCTGGATGTGTTGGAAGCAATGGGTACAACACCATCCAAGACCTGGAAGGATTTGAAGGTTCGAGGAGAACAAGCTGAGCGATTCCTCAGGAGAAAGAAGGCGGAGAGAGGCCAACCGGCAGCAAATCCTTCGAAGCAGAACTTCAACCAAAAAGGGAAAGGTAAAGCTCATGCCAATGCCATTGATGCTAACCAAACTTTTCAATTGCAACCTCAGCAATAGCAGCAGCAACGAGCGCCACAACAATCACAGCCGCATTGGTAGCAACAGTCTCAGAAGCAAAAGTCTTCGGAGCCGAGGTTTCCCAAAGTCTACTCCTTCAAGGATGATGAAGTTCCCGGCATCTTCAAGTACTTGTTGGAGAACAACAAAATCAGTTGCCGGCGATCATAGATCACGAAGGAGCCACTAAGGTGACGGATCCGAAGTACTGCGCGTACCACAGAGCGGTCCACCACCCAACGAAGTCTTGCTACCACCTCAAGGACAAGATCCAGGCATTGATCGACGTAGGAGTCATAGCCCCGAAGCCTGCAAAGAATGTGGGAGCAAACGCGATGTCAATCAGTTTTGGATCGGTACCTACAACTTGGTTCGAGCCAAAGCGCGTTACTAAAGTTGGGATGAAGACGGTGAATGATGACCCACACGGACAACGCCAAAAGGGACTGGTGCCACACACGGCCCCAAATGGTGAAATTCTCTGGGTTCACCCCGACTTGATTGAAGATGAACAATGGGCCGGATCGTCATCCAAGAAGAAGTCTAAAGGGAAAGGGAAGTCTTGTTATGGAGTCTCTGCTATCCCAGGTGAAGATGACGAAAGAATCACCGCTTTCCTGCTCTCCGACGAAGAAGAGGAGGTCTTTGCGACCCGGAGTGGAAACGAATATCACTTCAAATATCCATCTCCTGGCGATCAATTAGCTGAGTAGGGGGTGATAAAACGGGGACCAGCCAAAACTCTCACGGAACTGGGGGTGATTACAGTTCCCAAACCGGCTGAAGATTCTCGACGACAGCCGGTAGATAAGCAGAAAGAAAAGAGGCCCGAGGAGGTTCAAAATCCGAAGCAATCTCGTTTTAGTCGTCCGATTGGAAAAGATAAACCAGAGAGTTCAAAAACTCCGCGTACCTTCGACATCATGGCTCAGCTAGCTAATATTCCAGCACGGATAACGCTGTATGAACTGCTGCGACTGTCCAAGGAGACTAGAGAAGCCTTACAAGAGGCCTTGGCCGATTCAGAAGCATTTCTCACTCGGATCAAGCCAGCGCCTGAGGAGCTGGAACTGTTAGCCCAGCAGTGCAATGTGGTGGCTAAGAATATTCCCTGCATCACCTTCACCAAAGAGGACATGCAGACGAAGAATTCAAATCATGATCGGCCCCTGTATTTCGTCGGGTACATTGGCTCCAGCGAAGTCAACCGAATCCAAGTGGATCCGGGTTCCGCTGTGAGTATTATGCCACTTCGCCTAATGCATAGCCTTGGCATTCCAGTCAGCAAGTTGGCGTCTACGGGCACAGTCATTTACGGATTCAATACCAGCAGGTCAAGACCTTTGGGGAAAATCCGAATAAAGTGCCAAATGGGCGATCTGAAGACGGAGGTCACGTGCTACGTGATTGATGTCGAGACATCCTATAACTTACTATTAGGTCGGCCTTGGATCCATAGTAATGTTATAGTTCCCTCCACTCTACATCAGTGTTTGAAATATGTCGACACTGATGGAAGAGTTAGGACGGTGGTCGCGGATAAGCAACCATTCAAAGGGTATGAGAATTACTTCACAGATTCTCTCCTTTATGGTAATGAATCCGATACAGAACCATCAGTCCAAGGCATGGACAGCGGAGAAGAAGCTGATTCCGAGATCGGATTCGATTACAATGGTGGTTTTGTTTTAAATGACATTGTACCCTTTGTAATCAATCTTGACGATGAACAATCGTCAGATGGTGGTTGTAACTGGCAACTTGCCGATATTGAAATAAATCACGATTTAGAGTACTCCTTGTCTCTTGATGATGCGATAAAGAGATTATACGATAATCCTGATTTATGTATGCTGCTCCGATCATCTTATGTAACGAAGAAACGCCTCCAGCATTCTTTCGGAACAACCCAGATTGTTCCTGCCAAGATAGGGGGACAAAAAGAAGTGATTTATGGTAAAGGAGAGAATTTTCCGTTGCCAGATCATTTCCTAAGAGAAGATGAAGATGATGACAAATCTGGTCTGCATTTATCTAAGTATAGCCCGGAAGCACGCACGCTCATGGAAAAGCAAGGGTACGACTTCACACTCGGAGAAGGTTTATACTTCGATCGAGGTTCCCGTGTCCCAGTCAAAGCGGCATATGTACCAAAAGGGAAACCAGATAATTATTACCGTCACAAAAGAGGCTTAGGCTATGTTTCCTCGTCTGATGATGAATGTGGTTGGCAAATTATCGATCAAATTGCTAACAAAGCCAAGGATGGGTGCTCGGCAGATTCCACAGGATGGGATTCTGGCACAAGTTTGGGAGAAATGTTTAAGACCTTGATGTCGAACATGACTACAGCTGATCCATCTACGATGGAGGATGACGATCAAATACCAACGTGGGAGGACCCATGGGTTCATCATCTGAACATGCAATATGGTGATAGGTTTGAACAGAGAGAACCACCCACTGAAGACGAAGTAGTCCAAATCAATATGGGCGATGAGGCCAATCCGAAGCTCATATTTATCAGCGGTAGTCTTCCCCCAGATAAGAAGGAGGAATTAATTGCCCTGATCAGAGAATACATTGATGTTTTCGCCTGGAACTACGAAGACATGCCAGGGCTCGACCCCAATGTGGCAATGCACCGCCTCGACATCAAGCCGGATGCTAAACCTGTCAAGCAACAGCAAAGACGGTTTTGTCCGCAAATTATGGAAGCCATCGAGGCAGAGGTTAAGAAGTTGATCGACTCAGGATTTATCCGAGAGGAACAACATCCAGACTGGTTAGCCAACATTGTTCCCGTCATGAAGAAGAATGGCAAAATCAGGATTTGCATCGACTTCAGGAACCTGAATGAAGCGTGTCCAAAAGACGATTTTCCTCTCACAATCACAGATGTCATTATCGATAATACATGCGGATTCGAGAGAATGTCCTTCATGGACGGCTTTTCAGGGTATAACCAAATCAAGATGCACCTGGATGACGAGAAGCATACAGCATTCAGAACGCCCCTCGGTATCTTCTGTTACACGGTGATGCCCTTCGGTCTGAAGAATGCAGGTGCCACATACCAACGAGCGATGACTAAGATTTTCCAGCAACACCTCAGGAAAACGGTTGAATGCTACGTTGATGATCTGGTGGTAAAAAGCCGCAACAAAGAAGATCACATCAAAGACTTGAGAACGATGTTTGATCTCATGCGGAGTCATCAATTGAAGATGAATCCCACAAAATCCATCCTCGGAATGTCCAGCGGAAAATTCCTTGGATTCGTCGTCACCACTAAGGGTATACACATTGACCCAGACAAAGTGAAGGCAATAAATGAATTGCAACCCCCGAGAAATCTAAGAGAACTCAGAGGATTGCAAGGGCGTTTAGCCTACATCAGGAGGTTCATTTCAAATCTATCTGGGAAATGCCAACCATTTTCTAAGCTAAACAAGAAGGGCGTGTCGTTTATTTGGGACGAGGCTTTCCAAAAAGCATTCGAAGATATCAAGGCATATCTGATGAATCCTCCTGTTCTTGTTGCACCAAAATCAGGTAAACCGTTCTTGATTTATATCAAGGCGATGAACTACTCGATAAGTGCTTTACTAGCGCAAGACGATGATAATGGTCACGAACAGGCAGTCTACTATCTAAGTCGGACCTTGATAGGCGCCGAATCTCGATATCCGATGATCGAGAAAGAATATCTCGCATTGGTATTCGCAGTACAGAAGATGCGACATTACCTGGTTGGCCAAACAATTTACGTCATCGCTAATGTTAATCCGGTACGGGTATTCATGACTCAACCGGATTCGATGAATTGGCGGTTAGCAAAGTGGGCCCTTCTCTTGTCCCAGTATGATTTGCACTTCAAACAGCAGAAGTCAGTCAAAGGACAAGCAATTTGTGATCTTCTAGCGGCAAGCCTGACAACAGATGCAGTTGAAGTATACGATGACTTGCCAGATGAAACCCACGAGGTTAATACCACGTCACACCAACAAGTATGGCAGTTATACTTTGATGGTGCTTCGAGAGCAGTTAATAAGGCAGTAACCCCTGGATGTTCTAGAGTCTCCTCCGGGGTTGGAGTTGTCTTAGTTTCCCTAGGGAAGCATGTTATGCCTCGGGCATATTCACTGACGAATCCATGTTCCAATAACGTAGCCGAGTACAACGCGCTCATCATTGGACTTAGTTTCGCCAAGGAGCTGGGGGTCGAATATCTCGAAGCTTTTGGGGATTCTCAACTGATTGTCAACCAAGTTCGTGGAGAGTATAAAGTCAGGAACCCAGATCTGATTCCATACCACCAGGAGGCCGTTAGAATGGCAGATTCTTTTGAAGAATTTTACATCGAATACATCCCACGTCTCCAGAACGCTTATGCGGATGCACTGGCAGCACTAGCAGTATCACTCGCGCAGCCGCCCGAAACTGAACTGTTAGTCACAGTAAGATCACACCAACTCTGCATACCCATATACGATATGGAGGTCGAAGAGGAGGATGATAGAAACGTAAACGCCAAAGAGGTGAACTCAACCCAAATCGGGTCTGAGTCCCGAGATTGGCGCTTTCCCATCATTGATTACGTCCAATATGGCATTTTGCCGGAGGATGTAAAAGAAAAAGAATCCATCCGCCGAAGAGCACCACGATTCTTTTACAATACAGAGACCCGTACGTTATATCGCCGGGGGTATGATGATTTGTTTCTCCGATGCCTTTCGAACGAAGAAGCAAAAGAAGTTCTTAAGGAAGCGCATGAAGGAGAATGCGGTGCACATCAGCCTGGTCCCAAGCTGTATGATCGAATTAGAAGAATGGGATATTTCTGGCCAACAATGGTTCGTGACGCGATCGAGTACGCCCGAGAATGTCACGCTTGTCAAGTGCATGCAAATTATATGCACCAACCACCAGAGCGGTTACACACGTCAACCACGTCCTGGCCATTCGAGACATGGGGTATGGATATTGTCGGTCCTATCTTTCCTCCTTCAGTTAAAGGTGATCGATTTATCCTCGCAATCACCGACTACTTTTCAAAGTAGGCTGAAGCCATTCCGCTTAAAGAAGTGAAGACGAACAATGTCATCAACTTCATCAAGCATCATGTCATATACCGACACGGCATGCCGAGGCGGATCATTCATGACAACGGCCCGTAATTCATAAGCAATGCCTTCATTAGGTTCTGTGACAAATTCAAGATTCAAGATGTATCGTCAACGGCTTATTATCCCGCTGCTAACGGATTAGCTGAGGCTTTTAACAAGACAATCATCAAGATCTTATCAAAACTCGTGAAAACCAATAAGCGAGATTGGGACGATAAACTCGGCGAAGCGCTCTGGGCTTATCGCACCACCATACGCACACCTACGGGAGCCACCCCATATTCGTTAGTATACGGATGTGAAGCTGTGCTACCGCTGGAGATTCAAATCCCTTCCCTTCGGATCGCTCTCGCAACGGAGATGACGACCGAAGAGCAACATCAAAAACATCTCGAGGAACTCGAAAGGTTGGACGAAAGGCGATTGGAAGCTCAACAACACATTGAGTTCTACCAGGCTAGAATATCCAGGGCTTTTGACAAAAGGGTCCGCCAAAGAAGCTTCAAGGAAGGAGATCTGGTCCTCGCTGCTCGCCGACCAATAATCCTCACCTCCAAGAAGAAAGGTAAATTCGAACCTAAGTGGGAAGGACCGTTTGTAATAGACACAGTCTATTCAAACGGCACTTATCGCTTAATTTCTTTAGAGGGTGTCAGGCAATTAATGCCAATAAATGGGAAGTTTTTGAAAAAGTACTATCCCTAGTACATTCAGGACAACTCATTTATCGGGAAGTTCCTCGAAGAATATTACACTTAATATTCTAGAGGATAACCCAAATTCATTTTCCAAAATCCCTCACTGATCAATTCCAATTGACAGTGAGTCCACCAAAAATGTTCTTTTGGCCCTCTTGATTCTTTCCATGAACAAGAGGTCCACTTTCAGTTCGAAGTCCCCTTTCGATAAACGAAAGAACTCTTTTTCTTTTCTCTTTGGTTAAACCTTCTCATGGTCATAACCGAAGTTGAAATTTCAGTTCGATAAACCGAGAATCTTTCGATCAGATAACCAATCCTATAAAAGGTAAGTTTATCTAGATCTTCCGGATTCTCGGAGTGGAGATCCCACTTCTAGTTTCCTTCTTGCACTGGAAATAGAATATAAAATTCTTCCTTTCAAGAATCAAGGAATAGAATATAAAATTCTTCCTTCCTTGTTCGGGGAATAGAATATAAAATTCTTCCTTCCCCACACCAACTCCTTTTCCAAAATTTATCAATTTAGGATTCATCCTAGGAAGTTTATCCCGAATCCTAAGTAGGGATAAGTCAGCGCTTAACCCGCGTTGCTGGGTGGTTTGTTCCCGTAAAAAATGACCGAGTCTACGTATTCAGCATCGTAGCAACAAAAATCCATGCCTTTTATACATGGGGAATTTTATCCCGAATCCTAAGTAGGGATAAGTCAACGCCTAACACGCGTTGCCGGTTTAGTCTTTCACCGATTGAAGAAGACACCAGAATCTAGTCTGGGGTATTTTATCCCGATCACCTCACCAAGGAGAACAACGTGGGGTAAAAAGGACCAATTCGCAAATTTTCAAGAAAGAAGGGGCTAATTCGAAAAATTCCTAAATATGCCAAAAATCGTCGATCCTCACCAAGGAGAATCAAGGCTCTTCCCGATTGCCTCACCAAGGAGGACAACGTGGGGTAAAAAGGATCAATTTACAAATTTCTAAGGAAAAAGGGCTTATTTGCAAAAAAGTAGCTCACCAACATAAGAGGGAGGCGCGCCATCAACCGACACAGCAGGGGAACGACCTCTCGGGGCACGAGACATGATGGCCTGCAAAATAACTCAAGGGGTTATATTCAAAAAATAATTTCAGCCCTAGTTTTTGCATAAAAACCCCTCAAAATTACAATTTTTACCCCCTGAAAGATTAGCTCGAGGAGTCAAATCACACACTCAACCCTCACATACGATCCCACAAATGCATAAATTGAAATGAACATGAAAAAGATCAAGATTGTGGAAGATTTACCTGAAGAAAGGCTCGAGATCCAATAAAGATGAGATCTTTAAGGAAACTTGAACCACGCGCTCGAGGGGCCTGAGAGAAATTCTAAAAATAGAGTTTTTGGTAGATTTTTCAGTCCAAGATCAAAAGGAAGCCTAGATCCGGAACGACTATCAAGGTTTGAGGGAGAGCGGATGCTCGAGGGAAGAGAAAATCAAAAATAGGTCAAGGGGGGGGGCGGCCCTAGAGAGGAGAAAGAAAAGAATAAAAAGAAGAAAAATGGACCCCTTTTATAAGGTGAACCAGCCTTGAACCGGACCGGACCAAGTTGAACCAGACCGGACCAGTCCAAATCAATCCAAATGGGGTCGAATCAAGCATCGAAGCGACTTCAAATCAACTGAGGGTCTCATCCTTGGTTTATTCCTGTCTCTCCCACACATTCGGAAGGAGCGGAAGAATTTTTTTAAGCCAAATTACTGCCTTTTTTTGGCTCATTTTTCAAGCCGGTTCAGCTCATTTTGGGCACGGAAATACTCCAATAAGGTATACGAGTATAAACTATTCCCTATGTTCATTGAGAAGTTCCTAGAGAATACTTTTCTAAAAATATTCTTAAGGATAACTCAATAACACGACGCCGGACAACGCGTCGCAAATGAAGACTCAACGCCAACAATCGAGCGTTAGTTGTACGTCGAACCAATGAGCACGAACTAAAAGATTGGAAAATCAGGAATCGACGTCAAAGTTCAAATTCCGACAACAATCAGACAATAAATGCAGCACCGGAATCCTTACAGACATTTGACAAAGCACCAAATAGACTGAAGGAGTGAAGGAATACAGAACGAAAGTCGTTCCAGGTCCCGTTACACCGACGAAGGGTAGGGGCAATCATATCCAAAGCATTCCAGACTCTTCTATAAAAGAATGAGGCTGAAACACTTTGGAGGGGGTATCTGTAGGCGTATAAAATTACCTATAGGTCCCTTAACATAGCTCGGC
>BQKN01064023.1:267907-295853 GCA_022839385.1 Asparagus kiusianus
TCTGTAGGCGTATAAAATTACCTATAGGTCCCTTAACATAGCTCGGCACGATGATTCGACAAATCAACGGACGTTCGAGGCGACGAGGCACGCAAGCAACGGAACACGTTCGCATGTGGAACCAATCCAACGGTTCGGAAAGTCAACGAGTCGTCCAACAACAAAATGGATTCGAACTCCAACACCGAGGCGGATTTACTGCCAAATAAAGACCCGGACTATCAAATCAAAATCCAGACAAACCAAATGAAGAACCGAAAGACGGGAAAATGACAGAACACACCCGGGGGACTCGGCCGAAACCGAGCCAACCCGGGGTGGCTCGGCCCAAGCCGAGCCACCCTGAGGTGGCTCGGCATGAGCCGAGCCACCCCAAGGTGGCCGGTGCCTTCCCCCCCCCTCTCTCTTGTGCAAGCGGGCACAGTTCTAGTGCCCTATAAATAGAGGGGGTGGTTGTTCATTTGAGGGGACTTTTGGAAGAACTTTTGGAGAGCCGAAACTCTGCCGGATTGTGACCTCACCTCGGAGTTTTGAAGGCTTGAAGACTTGGACACTCGGATTCGGTTCTTGGCGAGCACCCGCACCAAACAAGGCAGGAGTTCGAAGGAATCTAATCCTCAGATCTACATCGTTATACTCCGGATCAAAGCTTGGTTCTTTTATCCCGAGATTCGAGCGATTGTTTCCTTGGTGAAACAATCCCTCCCGGCTATTATCTCCTTGGTGGGATAATACCCGTAATACTTCGTAGATCTGCACGGATCTAGATCGCGCGGTGGTCCACGGTAAACAACCCCGGCGCAGGCAAACAACCCACAAAAGCAAGAGACCGAATAACAGGATCTTGTGATTTGTTCGACAAATAAGGAAAGTTGTAATTTTTCTTTATTTTCTTTGATTTTCGTTGTAACCGGTTCTTATAAAAAGACCGGATCTTTGTAACGCAAAAAGTTGTTATTTAAGAGTGTAACGGAATCAGCAATGAAGAAAGATTTGATTTTTCCCGCGAACAAGGTCCCTTAACACAGCTCGGCACGGTGATTCGACAAATCAACGAACCATCTGGTGACGTATCTAAACACGATCGTTAGTCCACAACACCGAAGCTAAGTGACACGCGACGAAGCGGATTAACGAAGCTACGAGGCTAACGAACCACACACAAACAACAGAATAAGTCCACTCGCTTGCGGAATCAAGCTAACGGTTTGGTGTGTCAACAAGTTATCCAACTATAGAGCGGATTCGAACTCGAACACCGAAGCAGATTTACTACCAAATCAGGATCCGGACTGCCAAATCAGGATTCAGACTAACAAATAAGAGTCCAGATCAATAATGAGGTTCGGATAAACCGATAAACCGTGAGACCAGACAACCGACGCGACGGCGAACACCACGGGGAGCTCGGCATAGCCGAGCCACCTTGGTGGCTCGGTGGCCGAGCTACCTTGGTGGCTCACCGAGCCACCTTGAGGTGGCTCGGTAGCCACCGAGCCACCATATGGTGGCTCGGAGGCCGAGCCACCATGAGGTGGCTCGGCCATGGCCGAGCCACTTGGGTGGCCGGCCGAGCCACCCAAGTGGCCGAGCCACCTGGCCGAGCCACGGGCAAATTTGGGCCCAGATCTGAACCCAAATCCATTTTCAGAAGCCTATAAATAGACCCCCTTGGCTCATTTTTGTGGGGTTGGAATTTGGAGAGCCGAAATTCTGCTGGATTGAGAATTGAACTTGGACTTTTGGAGCTTTGAAGATTCAACTTCTAGATCTGGTTCTTAGCGATCATCCACGGCAAATAAGGCAGGAGTTCGAGAGAGATCAGATCTGAGATCTACACGGTGTTCCTCCGGATCAAAGCTTGGCCTTTGATCCCGAGAAGAGTCTCGAATTCGCTTGGTCGATTTCGATAACTTGGGCTATTATTTCCTTGGCGAAATAATCCCCTCAGCTGTTATTTCCTTCGTGAGATAACACCTGCCATACCGTGTAGATCTGACCGGACCAAGATCGCGCGGTGGTCCACGGATTAACCCCGGCGCAGGCAAAGAACCCACAAAAGCGAGAGACCGCAAAATAGGATCTCGTGATTTGTTCGGCATAAAAGGAAAGTTGTAATTTTTATTTCTTTTTTTGATTTTGTTGTAACCGGATCTTATAGAAAGACCGAAACTTTTGTAATCGATAAACTATTACTTGAGAAAGCAATGAATTCAATAAAGGCGACTTTCACCGCGAACAATCTGGCGACCACAGTGAGAGCCGACGATCTCGCTGTCAAGATCGAAGCGTCGCAGCCGCGGATCTTAATCCCGGTCATGGAGGAGGTCGAGTATGAATTCGACCAGCAAAAGTTTGAGGAGTACCTGTCATCCTCGTCCGGATCAACCTCCCCCCGCAAGTCTAAGAAGTTCTCCTCCAGGAGAAAGGCCTGTTGATATAAGGAGGTAGAAAATACCAACGAAGATCTCACCCCGATCGATGCCAAAGTTGCATCAGGTGAGGTTCTACCAACCTCCAACCAGGTCAGATCTGTTCTGGCCAACTCTTCCGCCGCTGAGGGCGTGGTGACTCTCTCGAAGAGAGCCCGCCAAAGGCAACGTCAACGCCTGGCGCGACAATACGCGAAGGCAATGGAGTCCGTTGACGGAATCCGCTACAAGGCGGATCTGAAGAACAGAAGAGGCAAACAACCTCAACAACCGATGAACGGCAGCTCTTCCAAGCCGCCAACGATGGAATGGGTCCGTGTCAAACGGAATCGTTCGACGCTGGAGGATCGTATTCGCAAGCGCCGCGCGCTGTCGGCGCAGGCACGGGCTCAAGTCCAAGAAGCCCGAAGAATACTACAGAAGGAAGTGGCCAAGAATCCGCCACCAACTCGCCAAATATGGAGGCCTAAGTCTGAAACGGCAATTCAGGCTAAGAAGCAGCCATGGCAGCCTTCAACAAAGGTTCCACCTCCGGCGAACCAACCTAAATCGCCGGGAGATCCCACAGGACCATCCCGAGGGAGGAGGTCGGTTTTGGAGCGCCTCGGTCCACTTCCCAAAGCTCCCGTTCAAGAACGTTTGGACCCACTAAAAAAGCCCCGAACGAATCAACATGCTGGGAGTCGCCGCCACTCTCAGCATGATAAGGAGTTTATGACAGATAAACGCACCACTCTGCGTATTAAAGTCCAGGAGCCCGCTGAGAATTCACGCCCACAAAGGCATGTTTCGAGGCGTGTGACTCGTGAAAGACCGAAGAAGGCAGTTCATCCTCAAAAGGAAGCGTTGTCATCTGATGATGATAGCGTTATACCTGAGAAATCGTGCCAACACACAGTAGGTTACTCCGACCCTCAAACTGACGAGTTGTACTATCGTGTTGGGGGTACGAGTAAAATCAAAAAGAGGAGTCCTCGAGAGTCAGAAACTCAGTGCCCCTGTTCCAAACTCATTCGGGCAGTATTGTCTGAGTGCAGATGCACCAATGCAGTCCCTGAAAAAGTTTCGGTTTTCGAAAGACTCAGTAGCGAAACGCCAAAACCAAGGCCTAGGCGTTTCCGACGAAGAAGAACAATGGTTGAAGATAGAGAATTTTCGAGGGTCACCACTAATATGACCAGCAAAAGGACATCGACACAGGGTAATCCCGAGTTGATTCCGGAAATACCTCGGCGTATAACTCGTCTGCAGTCCGGAGCTATCATACGAGCAACCTATGGTAGGGTTCGGACAAGACTGCCTTCGGAAGATGAAGAATCGGATGCTGGCTCTGCAGTCGCATCGGATAACACAGTGCCCAGTGAAGGACAACCCCGCGAGTCATTTATGATAAGCTCGGAACAAGTGGCTAAGATGCTCGAAGAAGCCATGGCCAAACAACAGGAGAGCTTCAGGTTCGAGATGCAGATGGCCATGCAGAATATAAGAGAAATGCATGACCAACAGATCCAAGCACTGACGAACCGGCAAGGCGAGACAAGTCGTCGTAACCAGGTTAATCAGGAAGATGAGGACACGCATGCGGATGAAGCTCACAATGCCAATAATCCTCCCGTCAATGCAGGGGGTGGTAATGAGAATGCTAACGAAGATACAGGTGAAAGTTTGAAGATCAAAAATCTCGAGAGCAAAATCAATATGTTGATTTCCGCTCAGGAGATAAAGAAGACAGGCATTCCTTGTCCATACCCGAGAGAATGGGAATCAATCCCGTATCCGGCGAAGTTCAACTTAATCAACTTCACGCCGTTTGATGGGAAGGGTTCACCCACTCAGCATGTGATTTACTTCAAATCACACTTGGGGGTTATTTCTGGTAACGAACCTCTGATGGTACGGTCCTTCGTGGGTACTCTTCGTAGAGCCGCCTTCGATTGGTATCGCCGCCTCAAGCCAGGAAGTGTGAATAGCTGGGACGACATGGAGACTAAATTCCTCACCAACTTCTTCGATGACGACACCGAGATATCCATCGGGTCGTTGCTCGACGAGAAACAGAAAGACGGGGAATTAGTTGATACCTTCGTCAAAAGGTTCCGGAACAAGGCGATGAACTGTCGGGACCCGATCACGGAGGAGTTCATTCTCCAGACTTGCCACAACAACCTTGTATTGGACGTGTTGGAAGCAATGGGGACAGCACCGTCTAAGACGTGGAAGGATTTGAAGGTCCGAGGGGAGCAAGCCGAGCGATTCCTCAGAAGAAAGAAGGCGGAGAGAGGCCAGCAGGCGACGAATACTCCAATACAGAATTTTAACCAACGAGGTAAGGGTAAGACGCACGCTAATGCAGTTGATGCTAATCAAACTTTTCAATTGCAACCTCAGCAACAGCCACAGCAACAAGCACCACAACAATCGCAGTCGCAATGGCGACAACGGCCTCAGAAGCAGAAATCTTCGGAGCCAAGATTTCCTAAAGTGTACTCCTTCAAAGATGACGAAGTTCCTGTTATCTTTAAGTACTTGTTGGAGAACAACAAAATCTAGTTGCCGGCGATCGTGGATCAAGAAGGGGCTAGCAAAGTAACGGATCCGAAGTATTGTGTATACCATAGAGCGGTCCATCACCCTACAAGATCATGCTACCACCTCAAGGATAAGATCCAGACGTTAATTGATGTGGGCGTCATAACCCCAAAGCCATCCAAGAACGTAGGAGCAAATGCAGTATCAATCAGCTTTGGATCAGTGCCCACGACATGGTTTGAGACAAAACGCATCACCAAGGTCGGAATGAAGATGGTGAACGATGACCCATACGGACAGCACCAAAAAGGACTTGTGCCACACACAGCCCCAAATGGCGAAATCCTCTGGGTCCGCCCTGATCTTATTGAGGACGATCAATGGACGACTTCCTCTACCAAAAAGGGTAAAGGCAAATCCTGCAATGCCACTTCCGCAATCTTCGAAGAGGATGGCGATGAAGCCCCTACCTTCCCGCTCTCCGAAGAAGAACAAGAAGTTTTTGCCACTAGAAGCGGAAATCAATACCACTTCAACTATCCATCGCCTAATGATCAGTTAGCTGAGCAAGGGGTGACTAAACGGGGACCAGCTAAAACTCTCACGGAGCTGGGGGTGATTGCGGTTCCTAAACCGGTTGAAGAGGCTCGACGACAGCCGGTGGATAAGTAGAAAGAAAAGAGACCCCAGGAGGTTCAGAATCCGAAGCAGCCTCATTTCAATCGTCCGATTAGAAGAGATAAGCCGGAGAGCTCGAACACTCCGCGCATCTTCGATATTATGGCTCAACTAGCTAATATTCCAGCGCGGATAACACTGTATGAGTTGCTGCGGTTGTCTAAGGAGACCAGGGAAGCCTTACAAGAGGCCTTGGCCGATTCAGAAGCATTCCTTACTCGGATCAAGCCGGTGCCGGAAGAACCAGAACCGTTAATTCAACACTGTAATGTAGCGGCTAAGAACCTTCCCTGCATTACCTTCACCAAAGAGGATATGCAGACGAAGAATTCGAACCATGATCGACCCCTATATTTCATCGGGTACATTGGCTCCAGCGAAGTCAACCGAATCCAAGTGGATCCGGGTTCCGCTGTGAGTATTATGCCGCTTCGCTTGATGCATAGCCTCGGCATTCCAGTCAGTAAATTGGCGTCTACAGGCACTGTTATCTACGGATTTAACACCAGTGGGTCAAGACCTTTGGGAAAGATCCGGATAAAATGTCAAATGGGTGATCTGAAGACGGAAGTCACATGTTACGTGATTGATGCTGAGACATCATATAACTTACTACTGGGTCGGCCTTGGATCCATAGTAACATTATAATTCCTTCCACTCTCCATCAGTGTTTGAAATATGTTGACACTGATGGTAAGGTCAGGACGGTGGTCGCGGATAAGCAACCATTCAAAGGGTTTGAGAATTATTTCACTGATTCTCTCCTTTATGGTAACGAATCTGATACTGAACCATTGGCCCAGGGCACGGACAGCGGAGAAGAAGCTGATACCGAAGCCGGATTCGATTACAATGGAGGTTTTGTTTTAAATGACATTGTACCCTTTGTAATCAATCTTGATGATGAACAATCGTTAGATGGTAGTTGTAACTGGCAACTTACCATTATTGAAATAAATGATGATTTAGAGTACTCACTGTCTCTTGATGATGTGATAAAGGGATTGTATGATAATCCCGATTTATATACGCCACTCCGATCATCTTATGTAACAAAGAAACACCTCCAGCATTCTTTCGGAACAACCCTGATCGTTCCTGCTAAAATAGGAGGCGAAAAAGAAGTGGTTTACGGTAAAGGAGAGAGTTTTCCATTACCTGATCATTTCTTAAGGGAAGATGAGGATGATGACAAACCTGGTCGACATTTATCTAAGTATAGTCCGGAAGCGCGCAAGCTCATGGAAAAACAGGGATATGATTTCACACTCGGAGAAGGTTTATACTTCGATCGAGGTTCCCGTATTCCAGCCAAAGCAGCATATGTACCAAAAGGGAAACCGGATGATTATTATAAATTCAGACGAGGATTAGGGTATGTCTCTTCTTCAGAAGACGAGTGTTGCTGGTTAATCAATGACCAATCATCTAAGCAATACAAGGATGAGTACTCGTCAGATTCCTCGGAATGGGATTCCGATACAAGTCTGGGGGAAGTATTCAAAGCTCTAATGTCGAACATGACTACAGCTGATCCATCTACAATGGAGGACGACGATCAAATGCCAACGTGGGAAGACCCATGGGTTCATCACCTGAACATGCAGTACGGCGATAGGTTTGAACAGAGGGAACCCCCCACTGAAGACAAAATAGTCCAAATTAATATGGGCGATGAAGCCAACCTAAAGCCCATATTCATCAGCGATAGTCTTTCCCCAAATGAGAAGGAGGAATTAATTGCTCTCATCAGGGAATATATTAACGTCTTCGCCTGGAACTATGAGGACATGCCAGGGCTCGACCCTAATGTGGCAATGCATCGCCTCGATATCAAGTCGGATGCCAAACCTGTCAAACAGCAGCAGAGACGGTTTCGTCCGCATATTATGGAAGCTATTGAGGTAGAGGTTAAGAAATTGATCGACTCAGGGTTTATCCGAGAGGAGCAACATCCAGACTGGCTAGCCAATATTGTTCCAGTCATGAAGAAAAATGGTAAAATCAGGATTTGCATCGAATTTAGGGACCTGAATGCGGCATGTCCAAAAGACGACTTTCCTCTCCCAATCACGGATGTCATCATCGACAATACGTGCGGATTTGAGAGAATGTCTTTTATGGATGGCTTTTCAGGATATAACCAAATCAAGATGCACCCGGATGATGAGAAGGATACAGCGTTCAGAACACCCCTCGGTGTCTTCTGCTACACGGTGATGCCTTTCGGTCTAAAGAATGCAGGCGCCACGTACCAACGACCAATGACAAAGATTTTCCAAAAACATCTCAGGAAAACAGTCGAATGCTATGTTGACGATTTGGTCGTAAAAAGCCGCGACAAAGAAGATCACATCAAGGACTTGAAGACGATGTTCGATCTCATGCGGAGTCATCAATTGAAGATGAACCCCACTAAATCCTTCCTTGGAATGTCCAGCGGAAAATTCCTTGGATTCGTCGTCACTACTAAAGGTATACACATCGATCCTGACAAAGTGAAGGTGATACATGAATTGCAGCCCCTGAGAAATCTAAGAGAACTCAGAGGATTGCAAGGGCGCTTAGCTTACATCCGGCGGTTCATCTCAAATCTTTCTGGGAAGTGTCAACCTTTCTCTAAGCTAAACAAGAAAGGTGTGTCATTTATTTAGGACGACGCCTGCCAAAAAGCACTCGAAGACATCAAAACGTATCTGACGAATCCCCTTGTTCTTGTCGCACCAAAATCAGGTAAACCGTTCTTGATTTACATCAACATCAAGGCGATGAACCATTCGATAAGTGCTTTATTAGCACAAGACGATGATAATGGTCACGAACAGGCGGTTTATTACTTAAGTCGGACTTTGGTAGGCACTGAGTCCCGATATCCGATGATTGAGAAAGAATGCCTCGTATTGGTATTCGTAGTACAAAAGATGCGACATTACTTGGTCAGACAGACGATTTACGTTATCTCTAATGTTAATCCAGTACGGGTATTTATGACGCAACCGGGTTCGATGAATTGGCGGTTAGCGAAGTGGGCCCTTCTCTTGTCCTAGTATGATCTGCACTTCAAACAGCAGAAGTCGGTCAAAGGACAAGCGATTTGTGATCTTTTGGCGACAAACCCGACAACGGATACGGCAGAAGTATATGATGACTTGCCGGATAAAACCCATGAGGTAAACACCACGTCGCATCAACAAGTATGGCAATTATACTTCGATGGTGCTTCGAGAGCAGCTAATGTGGCAATAACCCCTGGATGTTCTAAAATCTCCGCCGGAGTTGGAGTTGTCTTAGTTTCCCCAGGGAAGCATGTGATGCCTCGGGCTTATTCACTGACAGATCCATGTTCCAATAACGTAGCCGAGTACAACGCGCTTCTCATTGGACTCAGTTTTGCCAAGGAGCTAGGGGTCGAATATCTCGAAGCTTTTGGGGATTCTCAATTGATAGTCAACCAAGTCCATGGAGAGTATGAAGTCAGGAACCAAGACCTGATCCCATACCACCAGGAGGCTGTCAAAATGGCAGATTCTTTTGAAGAATTCTTTATTGAGTACATCCCTCGTCTCCAGAACGCTTATGCGAATGCACTGGCAGCACTAGCGGTATCACATGCGCAGCCTCCCGAAACTGAACTACTAGTCACAGTGAGATCGCATCAACTCTGCATACCCATATACAATATGGATATTAAAGAGGAAGATGATAGAAACATAAACGCCAAGGAGGTGAACTCAACTCAAATCGGGTCTGAGTCCCGAGATTGGCATTTTTCTATTATTGACTACGTCTAATATGGTATTTTGCCAGAGGATGTAAAAGAAAGGGAATCAATCCGCCGAAGAGCACCAAGGTTCTTCTATAATACCGAGACCCATACATTATACCGTCGAGGGTATGATGATTTGCTACTCCGATGCCTTTCGAACGAAGAAGCAGAAGAAGTTCTTAAGGAAGCACACGAAGGAGAATGCGGTGCGCATCAGCCTGGTCCCAAACTGTATGATCGTATCAGGAGAATGGGATATTTTTGGCCAACAATGGTATGTGACGCAATCGAATACGCCCGAGGATGTCACGCCTGTCAAGTGCGTGCAAATTATATGCACCAACCACCGGAGCGTTTACATACGTCAACCACGTCTTGGCCATTCGAGACATGGGGTATGGACATTATCGGTCCTATTTTTCCCCCTTCAGTCAAAGGTGATCGATTTATTCTCGCAATCACGGATTACTTTTCAAAGTGGGCTGAAGCAATTCCGCTTAAAGAAGTGAAGACGAACAACGTCATCAATTTAATCAGGCATCATGTCATATACCGACACGGCGTGCCAAGACGGATCATTCATGACAACGGTCCACAGTTCATAAGCAACGCTTTCGTCAGATTTTGTGACAAGTTCAAAATTCAGGATGTTTCGTCAACAGCTTATTATCCCGCTGCGAATGGATTAGCTGAGGCTTTTAACAAGACGATCATTAAGATCTTGTCAAAACTCGTGAAGACCAATAAACGAGACTGGGATGATAAACTCAGTGAAGCACTCTGGGCTTATCGTACCACCATACGCACACCTACAGGAGCTACCCCATATTCATTGGTATATAGATGTGAGGCTTTGCTGCCATTGGAAATCCAAATCCCATCCCTTCGGATCGCTCTCGCGACGGAGATGACGACGGAAGAACAACATCAAAAACGTCTTGAAGAACTCGAAATGTTAGATGAAAGGCGCTTGGAAGCTCAACAACATATTGAGTTTTATCAAGCCAGAATATCTTGGGCTTTTAACAAAAGAGTCCGACAGAGAAGCTTCAAGGAAGGAGATCTGGTCTTCGCTGCTCGCCGACCGATAATCCTCAACTCCAAGAAGAAAGGTAAATTTGAACCCAAATGGGAAGGACCGTTTGTGATAGACACAGTTTACTCAAACGGCGCATATCGCCTCATTTCTCTAGAGGACGTCAGGCAATTAATGCCAATAAATGGGAAGTTCCTTAAAAAGTACTATCCTTAGTACATTCAGGATAACCTATTTATCGGGAAGTTCCTTGAAGAATATTACACTTAATATTCTAGAGGATAACCCAAAATCATTTTCACCACCAAAATCCTTCACTGATCAATTTCAATTGACAATGAGTCCACTAAAAGTATCTTTCTGGTCCAAGCCACCAACAAATTCCCCTCTTGGTTTTTTCCACGAACAAGAGGTCCACTTTCAATTCAGAGCCTCCTTTCGATAAACGAAAGAACTCCCTTCTTTTCTCTTTGGTTAAACCTCTTCATGGTTATAACCAAAGTTAAAATTTCATTTCGATAAATAAAAAACTCATCTAGATAACCAATCCTATAAAAGGTAAGCTTATTTAGATCTTCCGGATTCTCGGAGTGGAGATCCCACTTCTAGTTTCTTTCTTGCACTGGAAATAGAATATAAAATTCTTCCTTTCCAGAGTCAAGGAATAGAATATAAAATTCTTCCTTCCTTGTTCGGGGAATAGAATATAAAATTCTTTCTTTCCCACACTAATCCTTTTCTAAGAATTTAGGATCCATCCTAGGAAGTTTATCCCAAATCCTAAGCAGGGATAAGCCTGCGCCTAACACGCGCTGCCGATTTAGTCTTTCTCCGTAGAAAAAGATACCAGAGTTCGATTCTGGGGTATTCTATCCTGAAGCCTAAGCAGGGATAAGTCTGCGCCTAACCCGCGCCGCCGGTTAGTTCTTAACCGCTAAAAAGAACACTCGCCCGCATATTCAATATTATGGCAGGTTGTTATTAATAACACCAAAATCCATGCCTTACACGCATAGGGAATTTCATCCTGAATCCTAAGAAAGGATATGCCGATGTCTAACACGCATCGCCGGTTTAGTCTTTATCCGTAGAAAAAGATACCAGAACCTGATTCTGGGGACCTTTATCCCGAAGCCTAAGTAGGGATAAGTCAACGTCTAATACACGTTGCTGGGTAGCCTATTCCCATGACAATGGCGAAGTCTACGTATTCGAAGTCGTAGCACAAAGTCTCAGAGGATTCACTCTCTTAGCACAACGTTACATATGGAACGGATTTAAACAATCCGCATGCTAGCCCGACTCAAACGGTAGTCGGTAAAGACTAATCAAATCCGTTGAAGGCTGAGGATTTGCCAAAAATCCTAAGTCAACGTCTCATACATGTTGCTGTTTAGTCTTTTCACGGGAGAAAGACGAAGTCTACGTATTCAATATCGTAGCACTAAAAGGGTTAACTCTTTTAGCTTAACGTTACATGCGGAACGGATTTGGACAATCCGCATGCTAGCCCGACTCAAACGGTAGTCGGTAAAGGCTTATCAAATCTGTTGAGGGCTGAGGGTTTACCAAAAATCCTATGAGTATTATGGTCAATCATTCCAAACAGAGTGAGAAATCATAATAAAAATAAAGATAAAACCGTGTTCGCTAAGAGGATCAAAAGTCAAAATATCCAGCAAAAGGAATCATACATCAAGCCCATGGCTAAAAATCTGCTGACTAATCTTAGACAGCTTCTCATCATAAGCTTGCCTAAGCTCATCCTCCAATTCAGCCCTGAGGGATTCTTCAGTGGTGGTTCGAGTCTTCACAGCAACCTCCTCCGTCTCGACCAGCTTCTGCTTCAAGGACTTCAACTCCTCAGATAAGGCCATGTGGGCTTGCTGATCCTGTACCTTCGTCATCTGAAGAATACTCGAAGTCTCCTCTTCCTCACGAAGTTCCCTTCTGAGCTATTCTATCTTGGTCTCGCAAGAGGTAATAGAAATGTCAAGCTCGGCAAGTGAAGATGATCTAACAGCAAGGTTGGTCTCAACTCGATCTACCCGATCCCGCTGCACCTGAAGCTCGAACTCAGCAAGAACTCGAGTATCGCGTCATGTCTGTAAGAGAGTATCCAACTCGGCAGCAATAAATGAAGAGGCACCTGCATCACAGAGCTCACGTAACATCTGAAGCTCGTGCTCTAGGCAATCAAGGTCATCAATAATAGCCTTCGCCAGATCTGGATATCCTGCTTCCCTTATCGAATTTATTCTGGAATCAAGGAAAGGCTTGAATTGGCAAAGGAAGAGTCCACCGTGGAAGAGCTTGCCGATCATAGTGTTCACGAAGGAGAAGAAGGAGCGAACTTCTATGCAGATGACGATCTTCTCAGGATCGTTGTCTGATAACAACTCCTTCACAAGGACATGAAGCCGAGAAGAAGACCCTACACAGAAAAGGAGAAATCCGTCAAAAAGCCTTGAGGAGGAAATAAATAACATTTCTCAGTTGCTTAATTCATACCCTCTTCCTCTTGAGTCACTGGGGGTAGTGGAGATGTAACCGCTGTTGATGCATCAACTGGTATAGTTGGTCTCACAGCCGGCTCAACAGGATCAGTCTCAACAAAAGCTTCTGTAAAACACAAAATGGAATTTTCAGATTCATCACATTATAGTTGTATTAGTCACAAAATGGCTAGTCCTATAATTAACATGAGAAAAGGCATATACCTTCAAAAGGACCATCCTCGGAATTCTTGGGGAATGTAGATTCAGGAAACATATCTTCAGGCATTTGGTCATCAATCTGAGGAGAGCCATACATGAAGTGGAGCATGGGAGTGTCCACAAGCAAACCCTCCTCATCAAAATCATCAGTCGAAAAATCTGATACAAGAAAATATAAATGCGAGAGAAAAGTAAAGAGACTACAACCAATGGAAATGAGTTACCTCTTACAGACGTGTTAGCCTCTTTACCCCCAAGATCCACGTTTGCCCCCTGCAATTTATCTGAAAAAGCAAGAAGCATAGAGACAATTAAGGGAGGCATGAATTCTGAATCATTCATCTAAAGAACATATTGTCAATGGTAGATGTACCTAGATTCACTGAATCGGGTCCTACATTGATAGTCTCCCTGGCGTCGGCAGCTTCTGCAGGCTTTTCTACCTGGTGTGGTAAGTCAGGCTCACCAGAAAATGCAAAATCATGAGGAGTAGAACCAGGACTCATCTCGCCTTCCTCACGCTGGCCTATATAAAGAGGGAAAAACATGAGCTCAAAGTTCTGAATGATCAAGAGGAGGGTCTATAGGGTAGATGCTACCTCCGTCGCTAGCAGGATCATCATCAACCAAATTCACCTCAGGTGCTCGTGAATCTGCACGCGGCTTGTGGGCTAGTCTTTTCCGCCTAGTAGCTGGGACAACCATTGGAGGTCTTGCCTGGGTGAAAGGACGGAATTCTTCGTCTTCATCAGCCATTGTTCCTGAAACATCAAACAGCTGTCAATACTAATAATTCTGGAGGACAGAGAGAAAAGATGGGTGACTAACCTCGCTCGAAGTCTTCCTCGTAATCTTTAGGATCTTCGCCTGAAGTCTCTTCAGCAGAATTGAAGGTTTTTGTTCCCTCTTCATCGATCCGACGAGTCTTGCTCCGTGCCCTCTGCGACCGAGCATTTTCCCAAATCACACGAGAATCAGCCTGAGAAGCTTCCTCGGCCACTAGCTCTGCAATCGGCTTCACGGGGATAGTTTTATTAGCTGCTAACAACCACTTGCAGCTTAAGAAGGTGAGATTCAACTGCCGCTCAGCACTCGGGAGACTAAACTTAGCACCAATGCAACCCGTCACGGTCCACAACCATGTTCGGAGACCGTCCACCAAACCGCCATGAGTCCGAGGTTGCTGACGTGGATTCCCGACATAAAGCTGATCATAACCAAACTGGTGGGCGAATCGACAGGGTAGATATGGCTCTATGAAACACTGATTCCTTACCCGGAAAGTTAAATAACCTAGCCTAATATTCATTAGCCAGTTAAAGCAGCCGACATCTAAATGAGTTCGATACTCCATCGGCCTCTCCTCATCAGTCAAACACTCGCCATATCGGCTGAAGAACTGCGGAAAGCAAGTGGAAAATGCACAACACTTATGAACTTGTAGCTGCTTTCTGATATCAGGGAATCCTCGCCCCTCCCACCTGCCATTCTCAAGCAACTGTAATAGGGGAACAGAGCGGTCTGCGGTGCTAGGTACCGACATCATATCAGGACGATGAAGAACGAACCAAGCCATGAAATAAGTATATGGGAGCTCCACCTTAGAAAGAGGAATCTTAGCCGACGGTTCATCTTCTTTCTGTGTGAAAGTACTAGAAATCTGTCGAAGCCCTCGATGAATGTTAGCTACCATCACCGGAAGAAGCGAAAGTTCCTTCTTATAGGCAAGCTGAACCGCTGGGTAGAGCACTTCCAATGGCATAATGTTACTGGACTGATACGGGACCACGCATTTCTTTAACCAGATAGCGAGGTAACCGGCGAGAAGGGTCATCGGCTGAATCGATGCGGTTGCATGCCATAAGAACGATTTAAACTTGGTCCCTACAGGAAAGCCACCCTCAGGACTGTTAATGGTATAAGAGTGAGTGTCAATCTTCTTCAACAGACCATTAACCTCTGAAGGAGTAAGCGTTGCCAGTTCGCAAATAGCCTCGCCAGAATTGCTCTCTAGGTTCCTGAACAAATAACACGCAAACTGCTTCAGACTCACATGTGACTTAGTCCTCTTCGCTAAAGGCTCAGACTGCGCCAAAGCAATGTGATAGTGACATGTGAGATCCCATAAAGTCTCGTAGCGGTTGGGCATGCGATCCTTCAGCCGACTCAATTCATGATTGGAGGGAAAGTATTCCTGATATAGCATCTGACCCATGGGCAAACCAGAAATCTTGTGCATCTTATGGAGAGCCAAGCCTAACTCTCCGTGCTTAGTCAGAAAAGTGTTCGAATCCGGGTTATAGAGCTCGCACAAAGCAAAAAAATGCTTCGCGCTAACAGGTAAGCCATACATGGTGGAACGAATGGCGGCATACAGGCCACAAGCGTGCAACTCCTCGCTCCATCGGCTTAGGACATACTTCGTCATATGAGCCCACCAAAGCTTGTCCAAAGAATGGACCCAGCCATAGAATCTGTGGTGCGTCGCAGGCATCTCCCGTCCTAAGGCAGCGAGGCGATTCCTCAAAGTAGAAGCAGAAGAAAGAAATTCATTACGCGGCGGTGCATCCAGCCCCAATACTCCAGGACGCAATCCAACGATATGACTCCTGCTCGAACCTGGAGCTGCCTGATGGGTGATATAGCCACAGTGAACGCTTTCATGCTCCTCTGTCAAGCGCCACGACATCTCCCATGTAACAGCCTGACGCCTGAGCTCAGTCAACGAGCGGTGTCGAGGAATCTTCGGCAAATATAGGAAACCAACGCCATTTTTATGAAGCCACTGCTCGGCGTCAATGAACACTGCATCAGGATCTCTGACAGAGTCGCCAAATAAAAAGTCAGTCTTCCTAAGAGGCTGAACAGAATTGGCATCCTTCACGAAAGGCGCATCCGTGATCAACTGTCGAAGAGCTCGATGTCCACCTTCCTTCACCACTTGGGCAACCTCTGTCGACGTGCTCGGAGCAAACTGAAAAGTAAGTTTTATAGGTGAAAAATCATCGGACGTCGAATAATACTTGTCACGACGCCCGTTCACTACATGAGATGGGAACGCTCCAGAGGGATATTCCACTGAAAACAAGCAATTAAGTGTGTGTTAGTCTCAATTATAAAAGGAAGTTGAACTCTTCTTACAAATGGGTAAGATAGAGTCACTTCCTTATAAAGGGTGAGACGATTTGGCCACATTATGCACTTATAAACTAGGATATATCAAAAAACATATCCTTGCCTTATAAGGCACAATGCAACATCAAAACGCCCCCTTTATTAATTTTGAGATATGGTTTTGACCAAGCAAAACCCATCTTTAAAGCGTCGATCCTCACCAAGGAGAATCAAGGCTCTTCCCGATTGTCTTACCAAGGAGAACAAAATGGGGATAAAGGACTAATTTACAAATTTCAAAGACACCAAAAAGAGCTCACCAGCATACGAGGGAAGCACGCCATCAGCTGACACAGTAGGGGAACGACCTCTCGGGATATGCGACATGATGATCTGCAAAGTAAATCAAGGGGCCAGATACAAATAAAATTTTAGTTAGGGTGACAAACTCTAACCCTAAAATTTTATCCTCTATTTTTTTATAAAAAAACCCTCAGATCTCTAAATTTTACCCCCTGAAAGATGAGCTCGAGGTGCCAAATCATAAACCCTAACCCTCATATGCAATCCCACAAATTCATGTACTAAATTAAACATGAAATATGCCAAAATTATGGAGGATTTACCTGAAGAAAAGCTCGAAGATCCGACAAAAAAACAGATCTTAAATGAGCTCGAACCACGTGCTCGAGGGGCCTGAGAGAAATTTTTATATGAAGATTTTTGAGGGATTTTTCAGCCTAAGATCAAAAGGAAGGATGGATCTAAGACAATTATGAAGATTTGAGGGAGAAAGGATGCAAGAGGGAAGAGAAAAGTAAAAAATAGGGGGAGGGGGTGGCCGGCCCTAAAGAGAAGGAAAAGAAGCTCTTTTATAGGTGAACCAGCCTTGAACCAGACCGGACCAGGTTGAACCAGACCAGACCAGTCTAAATCAGTTCAAAGGAGGCTAAACCAGGCCAAACCAAGCTGAATCAGGCCAAATCAGACTGAACCAGACCAGACCAGGATGAACCAGTCTGAACCAACCTTAAACCAGGTTGAACCAGCCTTGAACCAGGTTGAACCAGTCTTGAACCAGATTGAACCAGTTTGAACCAGATTTGAATCACAATTCAAATTGAAGCTGAATCAAGTATCGAAACAACTCAATCAACCGAGGGTTCAGTCCCTTGTCTATTCTTTCCTCTCCCACACATTCGGAAGGGTCGAAAGATTTCTTGAGCCTAATTACTACCTTTTTTTGGGTCATCACCTGGCCGGTTCAGCTCATTCGGGCACGAAAGATACTCCAATAAGGATAACTCAACAATACTACGCCGGACAACGCGTTGCAAATAAGAACTCAACGCCAACAATCGATGGTCAGTTCTATGTTGAACCAATAAACACGAGCTAAAGATCAGAAAAAAAGGGGGGGGGGAATCGACTTCAAATTCAAAATTCCGACAACGGTCAAACAATAAATGCAGCACCGGAACCCTTACAGACATTCGACAAAGCACCGAATAGCCTGAAGGATTGAAGGAATCAAGAACAGAAGCCATTCCAAAGCCCCGTTACACCGACTGAAGGTTGGGATAATCATATCCAAAGTATTCCAAACTCTTCTACAAAAGGACGAGGCTGAAATACTTTGGAGGGGGTATCTGTAGGCGTATAAAAATGCCTATAGGTCCCTTAACACAGCTCGGCACAGTGATTCGACAAATCAACGAACCATCTGGTGACGTATCTAAACACGATCGTTAGTCCACAACACCGAAGCTAAGTGACACGCGATGAAGCGGATTAACGAAGCTACGAGGCTAACGAACCACACGCAAACAACGGAATAAGTTCACTCGCTTGCAGAATCAAGCTAACGGTTTGGTGAGTCAACGAGTTATCCAACTATAGAGCGGATTCGAACTCGAACACCGAAGCGGATTTACTGCCAAATCAGGATCCGGACTGCCAAATCAGGATTCAGACCAACAAATCAGAGTACAGATCAATAATGAGGTTCGGATAAACCGATAAACCGCGAGACCGGATAACCGACGTGACGGCGAACACCACAGGGAGCTCGGCATAGCCGAGCCACCAAATGGTGGCTCGGTGGCCGAGCCACCATATGGTGACTCGATGGCCGAGCCACCATATGGTGGCTCGGTCGAGCCACCTTGGTGGCTCACCGAGCCACCTTGGGTGGCTCGGCCATGGCCGAGCCACCCATGGGGTGGCTCGGCGGCCGAGCCACTTGGGTGGCCGGCCGAGCCACCTTGTGGTGGCTCGGTGGCCGAGCCACCCAAGTGGCCGAGCTACCTGGCCGAGCCACAGGCAGATCTGGGCCCAGATCTGAGCCCAGATCCGTTTTTAGAAGCCTATAAATAGACCCCCTTGGCTCATTTTTGAGGGGTGGGAATTTGGAGAGCCGAAACTCTGCTGGATTGAGAATTGAACTTGGACTTTTAGAGCTTTGAAGATTCAACTTCCAGATCTGGTTCTTAGCGATCATCCACGCCAAATAAGGCAGGAGTTCGAGAGAAATCAGATCTGAGATCTACACGGTGTTCCTCCGGATCAAAGCTTGGCCTTTGATCCCGAGAAGAGTCTCGAATTCGCTTGGTCGATTTCGATAACTTGGGCTATTATTTCCTTGGCGAAATAATCCCCTCAGCTGTTATTTCCTTCGTGAGATAACACCTGCCATACCGTGTAGATCCGACCGGACCAAGATCGCACGATGGTCCACGGATTAACCCCGGCACAGGCAAAGAACCCACGAAAGCGAGAGACCGCAAAACAAGATCTCGTGATTTGTTCGGCATAAAAGGAAAGTTGTAATTTTTTATTTTCTTTTTTTGATTTTGTTGTAACCGGATCTTATAGAAAGACCGGATCTTTTGTAATCGATAAACTATTACTTGAGAAAGCAATGAATTCAATGAAGGCGACTTTCACCGCGAACAAGGGGATGTTGTGCTTATGGGTAATAACCACGTATACCCTATTGGTATTATTGGTTCAGTCCGGATTAGGATGTATGACAGAGTGATTAGGGAGTTGAAGGAAGTAAGGTTCGTGTCACAGTTGATGAAGAACATCATTTCTCTTGGGACTTTGGAGACAGCTAGATATAGAGTGATCTTAGAGGATGCCACAGTGAAAGTCACAAAGGGTTTTATGGTGGTGATGCGAGGTGTCAGGAAAAACAACCTATACTACTTGAAGGGTAAGATAGTTACAGGGGATCTAACAGGTTCTATCACTATAGAGGAGGACACTACCACTTTATGACACATAAGACTTGGACACACAGGTGATAAGTCCCTACAGTCATTGGTAAAACAGGGGCTATTAAAAGGTGCTAAAACCTACAAGATGGAGCTGTGTGAGCATTGTATACTTGGAAAGAAGACTAGAGTGACGTTTTTCACCATTGTTCACAACACCCGAGGTACATTGGATTACATTTACACAGATGTTTAGGGTCCTTCCAAGAACACATCTCTTGACGGGGCTAATTATTTTGTCACTTTCATTGATAATTATTCCAGAAGGAATTGGGTATACCCTATGAAGCATAAACATCAGGTCCTTGATATTTTTATGGAGTGGAAAAAGAAAGTAGAGCTGCAGACAAGTAGAAAGGTGAAGACTCTACGTTCAGATAACGGTGGAGAGTACAAGAGTGATCCACTTCTGCAGTTTTGTCGGGATCACGGTATTAGAAGATACTTCACAATTCGAGAGACACCATAACAGAACCGGGTGGCTGAAAGATTGAACCATACCTTGCTGGAGAAGGTGCAATGTATGATGACACAGAGTAGATTGCCTAGATCCTTTTGGGCCGAGACGTTGGTTTTTGCGAGCAATCTCGTGAATCGGTTGCCATACACTGCGATAGACGGGAAGACTCCTTTGGAGCGTTGGTTTGGTTCGGTGGCTAGTGACTATGAGTCACTTTAGATATTTGGGTGTCCAGCTTATTATCATATCAGTGATGGTAAATTAAATCCGAGGGCGAGGAAAGCTGTCTTTGTGGGATTTAGATATGGAGTTAAAGGCTTCAAGTTATGGGATCCATAGGACAAAAAGATAGTTATTAGCAGAGATGTCACATTCGATGAGACGTATATGATGAGGCCTCGAGTCCCTCAGCAGGTGGAGGAAGACCAGACAGTTGAGATATCACAGCAGGTGGAGGATGATGTGAATTCACCAACTCCAGATAGTATTGTATCCATCGAGGCTCCTACAGAGGTGACACTGAGAGGAGATGAGATGACAGGTGGGCAGATATACAGTGGATGGTAAGACTCAGGAGCAGGGTCATGCTCAGGGGTCCATTGCAGTAGATAGACCGAGGCGGATGATTCGTCGGTCAGATAGGTATAATGATGTCACGGTCGCATATGCATTTTCAGTGAAGGTCATTGATGATATGGTTCCATCCACATTCAGGGAGGCAGAGTCTAGCCCTGATTCGATCAGGTGGAGGGAAGCTATGGAGGAGGAGACGCGATCTCTTCAGAAGAATGACACTTGGTAACTTACAAAGCTATCTAAGGGTAAGAAAGCTATTGGTTGTAAGTAGGTTTATACGAAGAAGGAGGAATCTTCTATTGGGGACATTCAGTTCAAAGTTAAATTGGTTGCCAAGGGATATGCATAGCTTGAGGGCATTAATTACAACGAGGTATTTTCACCCGTTGTGAAGCATTCGTCGATTCAGATTTTATTAGCGTTGGTGGCACAGTTGGATTTGGATTTGGTCCAGATGGATGTAAAGACAGTCTTTCTACACGAAGATTTAGATGAAGAAATCTACATGACACAACCCTTAGGATTCAAAGCTGCAGGAAAAGAAGAAATGGTTTGCAAACTGAAGAAGTCTCTTTATGGTTTGAAGCAATCATCGAGATAGTGGTATAAGAGATTCAAAAGCTTCATGATTGGCCATGGGTACACGATGAGCTCATATGACTCATGTGTTTACATGCACAAGCTACAGGATGGTGAGCACATATGTTTACTTTTGTATGTTGACGATATGCTCATTGCTTCCAAGAATTCTTCGGCTATTCGAAAGTTAAAATAGGAGCTGTAATCCGAGTTCGAGATGAAGGATTTTAGAGAAGCAAAGAAGATATTGGGTATGGAGATCGAGAGAAACATGGTGAAGGAGAGTTTGAAGCTTACACAGAAGAGCTATTTGCAGAAGATGTTGAAAAAAATTCAACTTTGAGGGTAATGCAAAAGTAGTTATCACACCATTATCTCCCCACTTTAAGATTTCAGCGTTGATGTCACCTGTTTCAGTTGAGGACAGAGATTATATGTCGAATGTTCTATATGCCAGTGCAGTAGGTAGCTTGATGTATGCGATAGTGTGTATGAGGCCAGATTTGTCACAGTCCGTGAGCATGGCATCGAGATACACGCATGACCTCAGGAAGGGTCATTGGGAGGCCGTGAAGTAGATTCTACGGTATGTTAGAGGCACCGTGGATGTTGGTTTGGTATTCCAGAAGGATGAGAAAAATGAGCAGGATTGTGTTGGTTACGTGGATTCAGATTATGTTAGAGATCTTGACAAACGCCGGTCTACTTTAGGTTATGTATTTACATTGGCAGGTGCACCGGTATGTTGGCGATGTACGCTTCAGTTCACAGTGGCTCTCTCTACTACAGAGGCGGAGTATATATAGCGGTGACTGAGGCTGTTAAAGAGGCTTTGTGGCTGCAGGGATTATTAGATGACTTGGGGATTGCACAGGAGACCATTCGGGTATTTTGTGATAGCATGTCGGCTATCTATTTAGCAAAGAACCAGGTTTATCATGCCCGCACGAAGCACATCGATGTCAGATTCAATTTTATTCGTGATGTTTTGGATGATGGAGACGTCATATTAAAGAAGGTCCACACGAACGACAATCCAACAGATATGATGACCAAAGTTATTTCAGGTGTGAAATTTGATCATTGTTTAAAGCTTTTGTACATTCTTTAGTGTTGATACATTTGGAGGCCATTTGGGTGAACTACGTTCGACTTGATTCCTTGGGCAAGAGGATACGTAGGTAGTCTTTCGATGTAGCCGGTTTGATTCAGATGGGGGAGATCGTTTCAGCTTACGTTTGGTTTTCTGACTTGTTGTGGATTAAGTCCGTTGTTGTGGGGCATTTCCACGATGTCATGGATGCAACGAGTGGAACATTTGGATGGTTTGGTATCGGTTCAGTTTTGGTAGAAACATTCGCCGAGGTGGAGAATTGAAGAAGTGGCAAGAGAAGTTTAGGAAATCAACAGGAATTAGCCAGGCAGACTGGCGGTCGACCACAAGTCAGCGGCGGTCGACCACGAACATGCACAGGAGAGCAAAAGGCTCTGGAGATGAAGGCTGTCGACCATGACGGTCGACCGCGCGGAACCTGTAGGCGATTTAACTTTCATGAATTGGTTCGGTCGACAGCCGCGGTCGACTATGAGTTTCCTGTAATCGATTTATTCTCTGTCGGGGGTGTTCGGTCGACCGTCACGGTCGATCGCGATACCTGCACGGTCGACCGTGTAGCGGGTTTGCAGTTGGGTCTGTTATTTGATCCGGTTCGTTTTGGAGCTGATATATAACTCTATTCTTGATTAGTTAGGGTTAAGTAAGGACATGTTTGAGCAGTCTTTGAGAGAGGATTGCTGCTTCCAATTGTGGGAGATTTGTGAGAGATCTAGAGCTTTATTTTAGGGTTTGATCGGTGAGATTTGTAACTCTATTTGTATTCTCTTGATTTCTAATAGTAAGAACTCCACCTTCCTTGCCCCGTGGACGTAGGCAACTTGCCGAAGCACGTTAAACTCGTTGTCTTGCTGTGGTATTATGTTTGGCTTATTAGTTGTGATTTATCTCTTGTTCTTGTTCGTGTCGCTTTGAGGCTTCCGCCGTGCACAACAGTATGATCATTGGTTTTAGTTCCTAGGAATTCTAGGGTCTATGATAGAGGCCTTTATCTAAACCAACATATGTGGAGGTCCCTGCTACGTATGGAAGTATAATTTCTAAATGAACGATTTCATTTAGAAATTTTCTGAATCAGCAGCTAAAATATGAAACTAGTACAATTTGATGATAGGATTGATGCAATGTGCATAATCTGAAATCAGCAAAATTGTGCAATATATGGCCAGTGTTGTCTAAGTGATGTAGCTGTCATTGTCTCGATCCTTTTGTTTTCCTTTCTGTAAATGTTGTGATTATAGTTCAATTGCACATGTAAATATTCAAATCAAGTTTAAACCTTAAAACATCCTTTCCCCCTTCCTATATCTTTTATGATGCTACCAATCAATACAAATCTCCTTCAACCCCCTCTCCCTCTAACTTCACCTATAACCTACCGTCTACAATGCTGAAATCCCAAATCCTAGTTTTTATTTACATTGGTTCTGAGAAAAAACTTTAGACCTAACTATCCTATCGATGAGCCTGTCAAGCCTCTTAGCACCCGGCCCAGGCCTAATTCTATCGATTTCCTTAACCAATTCACACCCCTTATCCTTATCACACCAACCTCCAGGCACAAAACTACCATTAGTCCTCCCCAAGAGCTCGGAATCGATCATATTGAGCACTGGATCATCACGGTTGAATTTACGTGCAAATGGCACATTACTGCTCACCATTTTCGATGCATCTTCGAGGGTTAGTGTGCGAGGGTGCTGCTTCGGGGGATTGTCCCAGGAAATGCAGTGGAGGTCATGATTGACTGCGGTGGTGGAGAATTCGGGGGAGTTGCAGATGACAGTTTGGAAGTAGCCTTCGGGGGTTGAGATAAAGTTGGCGTAGTACATTAGGAGTGTTCGAGGGAGGTTTTCGTATCCCCAGATGCAGTATTCTACAAAGTCTCGAGATAGCATCATCCATGCTGAGCCTGATGGGAAAACGAACGATTGTTACCTTTGAATTTGCATCTATTGACTCTATTGTTGTAGATAATATCAATAGAAAATGCTTATGATCGAAGCAACAACCAACATCTATTTAGAATTTATAATATGAATTTAGTGAAGCGTTAATTGCACATATTCATGTTTTTAATTTACTATCCCTGTAGCGTGTTAAATCTTTTTGGCTGTTTCATCCTTAGCTAACTAATGTTATCTAGAGGCAATATCTACCAAAATTCTCCATGGGTAAACGAGTAAAAAAATTTAACCTAGGGGATCTATCTGCAACAATGGAAGTACAGAGGAAGTATGCGCAAAACAGTGAAACTACAGGAGGTCTATATACCTTTTAATGAAATCAATAACTGATTTTTTATTTAGCAAGAGCAAGAGGAGATAAAAAATGATCCGCCTAATTCTTCATTTGGAAGAATGCCAAACATATACAGGTGTGCTTATTATGACCTCTAGTAAAAATACACGATAGATCTAAAGTGTGTGTGTCCAAAATATTTAACAATACAAATTTATGTGTTTTTTCTTTTGAAGTAGATGATATTTAAGCTAGTAACGATCATAACCAAGGTTCTGATATCCTGAGGTTTACCTATTTCTCTGTAGCTAGAGCCATGGGCACAAGTTTGGTGTTCAGTAATATTTTTTCAAGGGTCAAAACTTCAAAATTCTTGAGAGTGGAGAGAACTGGACATTGTTCTATAACAAGTCTATTAAGTCAAGTTTATTAGTGTTCTCCAATACCTTTTTTGTTGTGGTGTCACAGGTACAAGTATGATCATAATTCAATATCAGAAATAGATATCTCAATGCAATAAATTACTTTTTATTTTGAAGAGATCTATGATTCGTGTTTGGCTATGAGATATGAGATCTCGATGCAAGATGCAGTATAGAGTCGAAACACAGGGTGGGTAAATTTTGATGAATATTTCGTAAGTTTCAAAAAAAACTTGCTATCATGGTTAATCATTGGATAATTTGATAAAAATATATTCTTAGAAGACAATATGCAAATGGACAGAGATATGTAAATCATTACGCTGCATACTATTCGTGAATTCATCGAGAGATCAGTCAATGTTTTGTTCTCAGTCTTATATTGTTTGTAGGGAAGAATGAAAACAAGATTCGTTCATTTGATTATTACAGGAAGGAGAGAGGATATTTCATAATTTTGTTTGATTGTATAATATAATTACACTCTAGATCTATCAGCAATATCAAATTTGTGGATTCTAGAGATTTGCTTCAGTCCCTATATAATTACAGTCTAGATCCATCAACAATATCAAATTTGTGGATTCTAGAGACTGCTTCGGTGCCTTGGTAATAGGTCTAATTGTAACATGTATTTTACTATTTCTCTGCAATTTTCTATTAGATTCTTCTTTGTATGGTAGAAGACAACCACAAGAGGATTAACAGTGAAGATAATGGCATGGCTTGTGCCAGAATTACAAATAGGCCAGTGAAGATGACAAGGATATGAAAATATAATACTGAAATATATCTGTTATAAAATATGAACAGCTGTAACCTACCTTGATATTAAAAGTTGAATTAGATAATTTTCAAATCATTTATGAAACCCTTTCCTGTATTCATGCTTAAATCTGATTGTTCCCTTATTCATGCACTCAAAATTTTATTTTTTGCTCATTATCGATAGTTCAGTTAAATGCATTCAAATAAAGGGCAATCTAGATGGTTAAAAACCAAGAAATAGATTGTTATCATGAAAAGTGAATGATTTCAACTTTGTAGAAAGTTGAAGTATTATTTTTCCCAATATGGAACATAACCCAACTCTTTATTCATGAGACTAAAATGTTGACTTGCCACCATTAAAAGAAAGAGTTCGTCAATTATAAGAAACTTACTTTAGACTTAACCTGTATCTTGAACTAAATGCTTACCCAAATTAATGCCTCATTCACCCTCTAGCCGACACATAAAGGTGTAAAAGTCAAAAGAGGTATACAGTTTTGGTTCGTATCTTATAGGGTCTAATTTTTCTAGCTCAGCTGATGAAGCCTTTGTCAGCAAAGAAGTGAACATGAATAGTACTCTGTGATAATTACCTTACATTAAATTACTGGCGTAAGCTTTACTCTAATCATAAACAGCAACAAATATTAGTCAAATATAATTAAAATTGGAGCAGCCAGAGATTTATCAAGTCTTGGTTTGTTCCACTAAGTTAGGTAGTAGACTTTGAATGTTTCTACCATTCTATGTGGAATTAGAAATAAATGTCAGGGTTAATGCAAAATGTTGCATTCTTTATATTCTGAAAATTTTTTGGGACCCACAGCAACCAAGTTCTTAAGAGGGCAAACATTTAATTCTGTCAATCTCAGATACCTTGTATTGAATTTCTCAAACATTAAATTCTTATTAATGAATCTATAACTTCAAGCAAATTAAAGAGCAGTATTTTACCTGTAAACAGCTTAAATGCAGTAGGCAATTCCCTTCTCTGAGTAACCCAGAACACATCAGATTTCTTTGACATATACAGTCCAGGATCAATTATCAATGGCTTTGCTCTGTGACCCCTGTAATCAAAATCAAAATTAGGCAGAACCCATTAAAATTCACACATAATCAACAAAACCCCAAATGAGAATTTTCATCAAGTAACTCACTCTTTCCACCCCAATCTACTAGTATGCTCAATGAAGTTCAAATTTCTTGGTACTTTGGAGAAAACAGAGAGCAAATCTACGACCAAAAGAACAAACAAGAAAATCCAAATCAGTAACAAAGCCGAAACTGAAACATAAAGAATTTCAGTCAAAGCTCACCATCTTGAGTCACAAGAGGATAATCAGAAGCGCTGAGATTAATAAACCAATCCCAATCTTTACTCTTCTTCAACAAGATAGCACAAGCATGAAGAGTATTAGCAACCATTGTCGGTCCTCGGTATGTCACCATGTTCGCTTTCATGATCATATGCACATTACCCATCTCCTTAAATATGGACTCGTTCGAAATTCTTCGATTTAGCTCGAGTCTCTCAATCTCAGGGGATTCCATGTCCAAGTGAACTACATATAGATTGTGAGGATGATACAGAGCTCTCAGAGTTCGCCAGAGGCGATCAAGATCACCCTTCGATCCAGAGACCAAGTAGGCGAACCTTGGGATTGTGGACGAAGGAGGAGGAGGAGGGGGCCCGATGAGCTTGGATTCGACGAAAAGGGTGGCTGTATTGTTTTGATTTGATCTTGAATTGAAAATTGAGAAGATGGAGTTGATGGTGTAGAGAGAGGACAAAAGGCCCATGTTGAAGGAGGTAATGAGGAGGAAGATGAAGATTAAGGAAGATACGGCGAGGGGAAAAGCCCATTTTCTCTCCATTGAAGAGGAGAGAGGAGGAGTTCTTGACTTGAAAGACTCTGTTCTGGACTTCAAGAAGTCCATTTGGTGTTGAGCTAGATGAATTGGATGTTATGAGTTTGTATTTATGGAGAAAGGGTAAGAATTAATAAGGGGTATTGAATTTGAGGAAGTAACATATGGTGACATAAAGATTTAGTGTTGGGATTGGAGAATTGTGATTGAGGAGAGAGAAAAAGTGGAGGTTATAGGATGTTTTTTTCTTTCCTTTTTTTCCTTTGTGTTTTTCGTTTTCAGTTGGCTGGGGAGAGATTGAGAGAATTAGGGAGAAACGGTTGTATTTATAGTTGTGGGTGGTGGGGTGTGTGTGTGTGG
>BQKN01064023.1:296253-311634 GCA_022839385.1 Asparagus kiusianus
GGGGGATCCACTCAAGACCGCAGTGGAGGGGATGTGCAAGCAACAGAAATTTGAGTTTGATAGGAATCGTGTCTTTGATTTTTTTTTTGTTTTTAAAATTATGTTGATGTTAAATAACCAAACAATCAAATATATCGGTGTGAGATTGATTAGTGGTTGCTCACTTCTCTAAATATCTAGTCTTGAGTTAAGTAGCTTCAGCCTATACAAATAGCAACTCGAGAGAGGATGGGGCTTAGTTCCCCCATTGTACCTCCGACGATCAAGTCAGCTGGTAAACTTGAGTGGGAAAATGAAGAACTGCGTAAATTCTTTAGCGTAATGCGATATAATTAGCATGTATTGCTTGGAAAAATAGATTGGAAATGACTTCGAATTGCTAGGAAAAATGATCCTTTTCAGAAAAAAGATCATCCTTTTAATTGCTTAGTAGAAAAAAGTCCTCTTTATGTTGAGAATAATACCTCTATTTGTAGTGGTGCTGAAAGGGTAGGACCACCATTTTAACCGAGCACAGGATGGCGGTAATAGGTATGGGCTAGCGGCTGCATCACGTCAGCACCTACTTTACACATGCAGATCGGCGAGTGGAGAAGAGATCACCTCAGCATTTAATGAGAAGTGATCAAAGGCATGACGGTGCTGACGTGATCCGATGAGTCATGAAGACTATCGGGGCTAGAGGTATGATGTACCTGCTAAGCATTTAATGTGATGTCGATGTGCTATTAGCGGGAGAGGCTCGAGCCTAAAATCATCCTTTAGCTTGGCCGAGAAGCAATGCCTTTCGAGTCGACCTCATGAGGCATCGAATAACTGGTCGAGTGGGCTCGTAGCAAGTCGTCTTCGACAAAAAGACTGACAAGTACCTCCATTCGAGTTGATCTAAGGATATATCGACTCGGCGGGTCGGTTAAGTTAAGATTCTTGGTGGTTTTGACCGTTAATCAGGTTTGAGCGGTGGCCGTAGGGGGATAGCTGTCCGTTGCTAGCAAAGGGCCGTATTTTAGCGACTGAAAACACCATAACAGTTGGTCCCTTTGTTTGGAGTCGGCTTGGGCCTGGTCCGAGTGAAATGAGAGTAGGTTTGGACGGATGTGGGTGTGCATTAAATGATGGAACTGAAAAGTCTTGTCGGATTTTACATGGCTAACGTCAATACACATTCTTTTTGACTACCACAACTCCGTTTTTCGTGGCTAATTGCGAGCTATCCGAGGTGAGTGGGCTGAGTTTCGACTCTCGAGGTGTCACTTCGGATTCTGAGAATTAATCTTGGCCGTTGGCCGAAACAATCTGGCTGTTCAGATTTTGGCAGTTGTAGATTCAGCTGCCTATATATATAGAGAGGCAGGCCTATGGAGATGGCGATTATTGTCTTTTGAAATTTCCTTCTAAGAACTTAAAATCTTTCCTGCTCATCTCTTTCATGCGATTATTCCTCCATTTTGCGATGGCATCAGATCCTATAGACTGACGAGCTCTTCTGGTGAAGTTCCACTCAAAGGTGACCTAAGCACAAAAGAGGACACTCCACGGGAGATTTGATATCCCCCGTGAGTACGAGCTGATGGCCACGACGAGGTGGGAGGCTGTTTATGATCAATGGGCTAGATCGGGCCTCACTCTACTTGAAGAATTTGGAGTTTAGCTTGTGGCTTCCCCTACACCCTTTCCTCTAGCAAGTTTTCACGGTGTTAGGGGTATCTCCTACCCAAATGAAGCCGAATGCCATCACAACCTTGGTGGGGTTCATTGTGATTTGCCATTGGTTGGCATCTTGTTGAGTATGCGCCTGTTGGGGAACTTGGTCATCGTCAAGTCGACGAGGAGGGACCCCTACTACTTCCTCCACTATACTAGGGGTTTCAAGCTTGTTTCAAATGCTCCAGAGTTGAATGGAGACTGGAAGGAGCGATTCGTGTGGGTCTTCGGGTTAGACAACATCCTCTCTTCCCCTAACTAGCCTGAAATCAACAAGGACGTACTAAAGTCATGCGTTCTTACTGCTGAGGGGAGGAGACAGTTGGAGAAGATCTGCTCCTATGTCGGGTCTCGAGAGAGAGAGAGAGAGAGAGAGAGAGAGAGAGAGAGAGAGAGGGGATCTCTTTGAGATGGCATCTCTCTGGGTGGCGAGCGTTTTGATGGTCCCCCCCACTGAGGTCGATAAGGTGAGGGCGAGTCTGTTGGCCCTCCTCCTTGAAAAAAGCCCTAAGAGGAATTTGAGGGGGGAAGAATCAGGCTCGACCTCAATCCCCTAGAAGAGTTTGATGGAGAATCTCGACCCTAAAGAATTTGGTGGCTTGAAGTCACGGGTGGCCGGGATTGCTGCCCAATTGGCGGGACAGAGGGTGAAGGTCAAGAAGGTGAAGGCTAAGAAGGACCAAGGGCCCAGTAGGCCGACTAGGTAGGTGCGGGTCGACTCGGCTGAAGAGCAGTAGTCGGCCATCCTAACTTGTTAGCTTGACGAGGTTGTTGTCATTGATGATGCTTCCCTCTAGGCTAGAGGGGGTAGCCTAAGCAATCACGACTACTAATGTTGGGGCTCCTACTAAGGAGGCAGCCAGCCCAAGTTCTAGGCTCAAGCCATCCCTCAGGCCAAGCAAAGAGCCAGTCGGTACTTCGAAAGGAGATGAGCAAGCAGTGCCCCCTCTGGAACCTTTAGCAGGCGAGGATGGCGGGGAGAAAGAGGGCTTTGACTGGCCTTTCCACCACTGGATTGTGAAGCTTGACCCCTAATTCTGGGAGAAGTCCAAGGACATGCTGATTGGAGTGCCACCGTTCCCCTGCTCGCCCAGGAGGGAGGTCTCAGAGGGTGACAGGTTTGTCATAGAGAAGCATCTCAACAGACAGAGTTCGGTCTTGGCGTCGATGACTGCCTAAGTCTGAGTTGTCTAATAGTTCACCCTCCCAAAGGATGAGGCATTTTTACGGGAGCTGCCAAGCGTCGGATTGCACATGGCCCTCAAGAGTTACTTGATTCGAGGTGCATTGGTGGAGTTTGAGCTGTTCTGTCGGCTTTCCCTCATGAACAACTCCCCTCCTGAGTGGCAGGCGGACTTCGCCAAGGAGAAGTCGGCCAGGGAGGAAGCAGAGAAAAGGGTCGCTACCTTGGAGGCTAAGCTAAACAATAATGAAGGCAGTTGTCACCGAGAGCTAGATGCGAAAGAAAAATTTCTTAGGGGGTTCAGATCTCACAGCGGCAAGCAGACGACGTCTATTAAGAAGCTCCAAGGCGAGGTGGCCTAGATGAAAGGGGAGGTTGGCTACCTTCAGTAAGGAATCTCCGAGTAGGACAGCCGCCTAACTTCTCTGGAGTGGGAGGTCAAGTTCAAGAGGTGCCTCAAGGTGATGGCCAAGGAGGATGATCGATCGAGTCATCTCTCAGCCGAGAAACTAAAGGGAGACCTTGCGGTGGAGCGCTCATCCAACCAGATGTCTGTCACGGTCATCAAGGGCCTGGAGGATCAGTTCCCTGGCTTGGACTCATAGTAGTACAAGGCAAAAGTGGTTGACGACTGGCACCAGGGCCCATTGGGTAAAACTGAGGTGGCCTTGGCTTGCAAGGCTGATGTTGACTACCTGACCTCACTGCTCCACCTTCTTCTCGCCCCACACCTGACCTCCTTTATCCACCCCAAGTCTCTTGTTGTCTCGACCTCCTAAGGGAGATTGAGGTGGAGGGGGACTTGAATTGGTGTTAAATGACGGCAACGACGAGTCGGGGGACGACCTTGGAGAAGTCCCTCTCGCTTCCTCTTTTGCTGCTCCTACCCCTACAAACTCCATAGAGGACCTCCCAAGCCCTACTCTCGGATTTGTCCAAGAGATTTGACGGCTTTTATTTTTTTCTCTTTGTAAATATCAACATGCATTTTTGTAAATATTAACATGGATAATGTAATAAAGTTTGTTTGAATATTGGAATAAAAATATGAACTTTACCCTTACTCTGGAACTTGTCTTTACTTGTTCATTATTTTTTTCTTTGTTTGCTTGTAGATGTGTTCTGATTGAGAGAAAAAATGTTGACTATTGTGAGTCGGTCGTGTTGTGACTAACCGAGTGTTGAGGGGTCAGGATGACTATCTCAATTTTACGCTATTTGCTAGCGAGATGTACCTCTTTTTTTGTCGAAGATCTGCAAGTTGAAGCGCCTAGGACTTAATGAGGATGCCTTGGTCTTTTTGATAAAATGATAACCCGAAGGTTGGATGCCTAGGTCTTAATATGGATGCCTAGGTCTTTTGGTAAAAAAATGATAACCCGGAGATTGGGTGCCTAAGTCTTAATGAGAATGCATAGATCTTTTCGATAAAATGACAACCTGGATGTTGGGTATCTAGGTCTTAATGATGACGCCTAGGTCTTATTATCCCACTAGGGGTCAAATTGTAAATGCAGAAGATGACCGCATGACAAGTATGCCTTGGGTTTACCCTGAGAAGGCACAAAGAGCTTAGGATTCCTACATAGATTTAGCTTTATGAGAGTATAAAATAAAAGTGAATTTTAAAAAGGATTTCATTTATAATGAATGAAATTTTTGTACAGAATTAATGAAAACTAATCATGTTGATGACCCATTATGGCTGGGCTCTGGGGGTCAGCTATCCTGGCGCGGTCAAAGACAAGGCGACAACGAGAGGGATCTCATGTCGGCCTCAGCTAGGGCAGCTTCCCTCCGGTCTCTCTAAGTGACAAGTTTCTTCAAGTACCCTCTCTCGATCAGGTCCTTAATGTCCCTCTTTAGGATACGACAAACATTAGTGAGGTGGCCATGATCTTTGTGGTAGCGACAATACTACCTGATGTTTCGCCTCCGGGGATATGACCTCATCTTAGGAGCAGGATCTTTGAGATGCTTCTCTCTCTAGATTCTAGTGAGAGATTTTGCGAGGGAGGTGTTGAGGACTGTGAGAGCGGGCCATGGCACGTGGTCCCTCCGTCGGTGCCTCCTATCAGACCGATTAGAGTGGGATTCGACTCTCGGGGGGGTCTCTCGATCACTCCTGCCTCACAGGGGGCCTCTAGTCTACTATGGTGTCGGCACTATCGTTGGTGCTGCTACTGGTATTGGCGGTGCTGGTGTAAAAGTCATGGTTGTGGAGGTTTTTGTGGCCCTGGCTGCCGCCTTATAAGCTTGGGCATCCTTCATGTCTATGTACCCATGAGTTTGGGCCATCAACTACTCATAATTAACGACCGACATCTTGGCAAGTGAGTCTGTCAACTCGTTGCTCTGCAAGACGGCCATAAGGGCGGACATAGCAACCGCACTCGCTTGGTCGTTTACCTCTAGCGGCCTCTTCATCTGGAACCTTTTGAAGTTGGCTCGAAGGCTTTCTCCACGCCCTTGCCTCATCTGGATTAGCACATGAGGGGGCTGCTTCTGCTTGGTATCATCCATGAAGTAGTGGATAAACTTCTACCTGAGTTGCTAGAAGCTACTGATGGACTTCTTCTCAAGAGCATTCCACCAGAGCTTGGCATCAATAGATAACCATTTCCGATGCTTAGAGCATGCTCATCACATCATAGTAGTTCTGAACATGCTCGGAGGGGTCTCCCTCACCCTTGTACTTCTCCACGTGAGGTATCTTGAACATCTCATATGGGGCATTCATGAGGTCATCTGAAAGGGGGATGTTCCCTCCAATAGCTTTTGTGACCGGTCTTTACACCCAGTTGTATCCAGATTCCCCCACGGTAGCAGAGGGGGCTAGAGAGGCACGATGATAGGGGAGAATATTAGAGATTGCTCCCCTAGTGTGGTCCCCAGGGTGACTAGGGTTGGGACTCTTGCCGATGACTTCAGGAAGAGGGAGGAGACGTCGGCGAGGTTCCTCGGGGCAAGTCAACCAATGAGGCGGCAGAGTCACATACTCGACCCGATCCCTCAACTGGTTGGTGGCAGCATAAGGAGTCCGAGGCGGGACTACTTGCTGTGCTCTAGAAGGAGCATGCGCCTTCGACCGTAGGTCTTCAGAAGGCGGTGGGATAGCTAAACCATCTTATTGCGGCTATGGAAGCCGGCTGAGGAGCTCGCTGGTGAAGGTAGCGAGTTTTTGTTGTAGATGTTGAGAAATCTTTTGGGCTATTTCTTCAAGCTGAGCTTGAGTAACGTAGCTCTTGTGTGGTCCTTCGGGGTGAGGCTGGTCAGCCCTATGCTCAGAACCATACATATTTTCTTAAAAAAAAGGAAGGCCCCCATGGTGGGTGCCAAACTGTTGATGTTAAATAACTAAACAGTCAAATATATGGGGGTGAGATTGATTTGGGACAGATCACTTCTCCGAATATCTAGTCTTGAGTTTAGTAGCTTCAGCCTGCACAAATAGCAACTCGTGAGAGGAGATAGCTTAGTTCCCCCATTATACCTCTGGCGATTAAGTCAGCTGGTGAACTTGAGTGGGAAAATGAAGAACTACGTAAGTTCTTTAGTGTAGTGTAGTATAATTAGCAAATATTGCTTAGAAAAATAGACTAAAAATGGCTTAGAAATTGCAAGGAAAAAAGAACCTTTTCAGGAAAAAATATCCACCTTGTAATTGCTTAGCAGAAAAAAGTCATATTTATGTTGAGCATAGTACATCAATTTATAGTGGTGCTGAAAGAGTAGAACCGTCATTTCAGCCGAGCACAGGATGATGGTAAATAGGTTTAGGCTGGCAGCTGTGTGAGCATCTACTTTACACATGCTGGTCGGCGAGTGGAGGAGAAATCACCTCAGCATTAAATGAGAAGTGATTGAGGGCATGGCGGTGCTGACGTGGTTCGATGAGTCATGAAGACTATTGGGGCTAGAGATATGATGCGCGTGCTAAGTATTTAATGTGACACCGACGTGTTGTCGGCGAGAGAGGCTGAGGCTGAAGTCATTCTTTAGCTTGGCTGAGAAGCAACGCTTTTTGAGTCGACCTAGCAATGTGTCGAATAACTGCTCGAGTGGGCTCGTAGCGAGTCGTCTTCAACAAGAGGACCGATAAGTACCGCCATCCGAGTCGATCTAAGCGAGATGTCGACTCGGCGGGTCGGCTAAGTTGAGATTCTTGGTGGCTTTGACCGTCAATCTGGTTTGAGCGGTGGACATAGTGGGACACCTGTCCGTTTCTGGAAAAAGGACCATACTTTGGCAACTGAAAACACTATGACAAATTAGAATCAGTGTCTTTGATTCTTTTTGTCAATTAATGGGTGTGCTCTTTTAAATATACTTTTTTTAGAAATTATTATTTTTCTTTGTTAACAAAATCAAGTGAAATTAATATAATTTTAGGGAATCATATTTGATGCATCTGCTGTACGTGGCAATCCCAAAATTTTGATATGAAAAATACATTTAAAAAATATAATTTATGAGTCTAATTTTTTAAAAACCAACCAAACGGAAGGAAATAAACTGCACCTTAACAAAACAAGCCATACTTTCTTAAACTTGTAAAATTGACAAAATCCTTCTGAACTTGGAGGATTTAGTACCAACCATACAAAATTACTCTTAAAGTTTCAAAAATATACTAGACCCTCTGAAAACTATTGGAAGTTTCATAAAATGTTCCTCCTACTAATTTTTCACTTCAATTAAAATTTCAACAAACAACGGATGCATGGTAATTATTACATGATTGACATGGAACTTTCCACTGCCACTTCGTCACGTACAGGGCTTAGAAATAACTTATAGACAAATTGGGTGGACTTGTCATTTTGTCGTGGTAAGTTGTTTATGTTCTATTATATTGTATTTCTAGAGGATGCATCCCAGGTACGATGTTGGGTGAAGTTGAGAGAAGTTTCCGTCCATTGTTTACTTCTGTGCCTTCGTAAACTTTCCTCCAAGGATCTTGTAAAATATTCATCAACTTATCCGTACGTCTAACTTAGGTGACATCTTAGAATATAAATAAATAAAACTGTCAATACCTAATGTATGTACCTATAAAGTTATATAAGTTCGGAATTATTTTATTTCTCAAATATCAAAATAAGTTTATGAGGGGCCATGATTAAAGTCAAGTCCTTATGAATCATGTCACAAATGCCATAACTTTTTCGTTCTGGTGATCTCATGACAATAAATAGATTAAAAATGTAAGAAAATATCATATCAGCCACCTTATAGCCGCCTCCTAGTGTGTAGCAGCCACCTCATATATATATATATATATATTGTAAATCAAAACATTCAGAGTTCTCCTCAATACAAATCTAACATGGTATCAGAGCGCTAGAACACTCATAGCCGGAGGCCTTACCTATCTCTGTCGCCGCCTCTGATCGTTGTCCGCTCCAGTCTGATCATTACTGCTTATTCAGCCATCGTCATCATCATCTCTAGGCAGCCTCTGAGCTCGGCCTCGATCTCACGCCAGGTTGCCTATGAGCCCAGCCTCGATCTCGCGTCGATCTCCCAAGCCTGAGATCCTAACCTCGCTTGAGCATCGATCTCCCAAGCCCGAGACCTCGCGTCAAACTCTCCCTCTTCTTTCGACGGCAACCACTTCTCCACCTTTGGCTTCTTGCCGACGGGGGCTTTCTCTGCCTTTGGCTCGTCGTCTGACTTCTTCGCCACTGTTTTCTTCTCTGCGGGCCTCTTCTCGGCCTTCGGCGCCATCAGATGAGAGTCGATGAGGGTGAGAAATCGTTAAGATTGATGCTGGCGTCGTCACCTCAAATCACCATTGATTCATTTTTTTAGTGACGTGTGAGCCCTAGGTTTTATTTCAGGCTCATCAGGCCCATCTTTTATCAAAAAAAAAAAAGCAAAAAAGGAATCAAGCCCATGGACAAGAAAGGACTTTACACCTTTCCACCCATTGATGTGCAACTTATAAATATTAAAATTACAGTGCATGGTCTCTTACTATGCAGTATAATCTTCAAGCTTTCTCACTATATGGTTATATTGATGGATCTCTTTATTGTCCATCCAAAACTATTATTGTGCCTTAGTTGTCTACATCCTCCATATCAGAAGTCACTTCTAGTGATTCCACTACTGATGACTCTCAGATTACTTACTCTTAGTGGATCCGTACTGATCAACGGATCATAGCATATATTATGCATTCTGTAGCCATTACAATTCAGCTCTCCCTTAGACGAGCATCTTCATCTCATGAGAAGTGGCTAGCTCTCAGTCGTATGTTTCTTTAGACTGGTGCTGCTCGTGAGTATCAACTTCACCAAGCTCTTCAGGATGCATGTCAAGGTGATTGGTGTATTCAAGATTTCTATTCCTTATTATGAGGCTATTGGGAGGAAATTGCAGATGATGGAGGAACCTATTCCTGAGACACTTACATACTTTGCCATAGCATTTCAAAAATAACGTAATCGTCAACAGTTATATCACTTTGTCATGCGCCTTCGCTCTGAGTTTGAAAGTTATGCTGACACATTCTTCATCGCAATCCTCTTCCCAGTCTCCGTGAAGCCATGACTGAGTTCATATCTAAAGAGATGCGCCTTCAGATGCTCTCCCCTCTAGTTATTGCATCTTAGTCATTACACTCATCACATACTGTTCTAGTTACTCCTCAGCAGTTCTCTTCCAACTGGGGTCCTTCTAACAGTATATCTGATTCCTCTAGGCAACTCTTTTATTGTTATTTTAAGAAGTCGGGTCATCTTATTGATAAATATCGTAAGAGACCAACTCATCTGACACTCGAGAAGACTCAACCTCTATTTGCTACTTCGGCTGATGTTAGCCCTAGTCCTCAAGGGCCGCAAACTTCTAGCCCTCTCTCTTCTAAGCAGCTGTCAGAGATTACTACATTAAAAACCAAGAATCTTGGGCTTAGTGGTGCTCCCTCCAGATCAGATTTCACTGTCTTATTTCCTCATTCTGGTACTTTTACTCCTTGGATATTTGACTCAGGTGCATCTCATCATATGACCTTTAATAACTCTATTCTTACAAATTGTTCACTTTCTCCCTCTTCATTATGCATTTATACTGCTAATGATACTCCCCTTGCCATCTCTTAGTTAGGTGATATTACTTCAAGTTGTGATAGTTCTGGTCGTCTAACATTATCATCTGTTCTTTATATTCCCAAATTATCTATGCAACTTTTATCCATTAGGAAAATTACAGATTCTGGTTGCACTATTTTATTTAATGCTAAATCTTGTGTTGTTTAGGATCACATTGGCCAAAAAATTAGGACAAGTCATAGAGTTAATGTACTTTATTAGATGGAGTCTCTACATCTTTCCACTCCATCCAACATTGGTCACAGGCTCTCTATTTCTGATCTATGGCATCGTCGCTTGGGTCATATCTCTGGTTCTCGCTTAAAACTTTTATCTGAATCTGTTGTATTAGGAAATTTAAAATTCTCTACTTTATCAAACTATATTGCGTGTCAAATAGCTAAACAAATTGCCATACCATTTTCATCCAATAACAAAATTACTTTAGCCCCATTTGATTTGATTCATTCTGATATCTGGGGACCTACCCCATTACCAACATTGTCTGGTTATCGATATTATGTTAGTTTATTTTGATGACTATTCGCGCTACACCTGGGTGTATCTCATGCGTACTCGTTCTGATATTTTAAATATTTATAAAGACTTTCCAATAAAATTCACACCTAGTTTCATAAACGTATAAAGATATTTTGCTCTGATGGTGCTTGTGAATATATTTCTTCGGCAATGCAATCTATTTTAAAATCACATGACACTCTATCTCTGTAGTCTTGTCCACATACTCATGAACAAAATGGTGTTGCTGAGAGAAAACATCGTCATATTCTTGACAACACTAGAGCTCTTCTGATACCAGCATCTGTTTCTGGATATCTCTGGGCAGAAGCACTTCTGACTGCTGTTTATCTTATCAATATTACTCCATCTTCTGTATTAGCTGACACCTCTCCATATTTTCAACTTTTTAAGTCTCAGTTTCGTTACTCTCTTCTTCACACTTTTGGATGTGTCTATTTTGTCCTACTTCCAACTCATGAACGAGATAATTTATCCCCATGCTCTGCACGATGTATCTTTCTTGGCTATAGCACATTCACAAGGGGTATTATTCTTATGAACCTACCACTTGAAGGCTTCACATTGCCCATCATGTGACCTTCTTTGAGAATATTTCCTATTATACTACTTCAGATTTATATCTCTCCTTTCTTCAACCCTCTTCATTACCTTCCACTACTATATCTATGTCAATGGCACCTGTATCTTCACCCATTCAATCGACTCCTCCTTCACTCCAATGACATCAAATGATAGTGCTCTTGATTCATCCACACCTCCTGGACATCCGGCTACTACATTCCCTTTACTGTAAGATACTTCGTCTGATGTCCCCTCTACATCTGTGCTAGCTTCTCCCGATGCTACTCCTCCTCCTCGCCACAATCCTCCATGAGATTGCCACCCCCTGCTCGGTATGCTCAATGTGCCACTAGCACATTTTTGTAGGCATAAAAAATTACCTGTAGGTCCCCGCACATGGCTCGAGACAGAGAGAAGACGATGAACATTGCTATTCGAGTCACACAAGCTCATTTCGTGATGACAAACGCATGAGGTGAGTCAATGGACCATGCGAAGTAACGGAATTTCAGAACAACGGAAACACGAATGGACCGGGAGTTACACGTCGCTTACGAAAGACGAAGCGCCCCTCATGTCCCTTTCATTCCACATATGATTCAATCATGGAAGCTTGTAGATCTCCTCGTCGGTTTTCCGACGCATTTTGAATCGTGTGATTCTGAGTTCGGATGATGAAAATACAACGGAAATGGACGGAATTCTCAAAGCCAGAGCTTGGCCGAGACACCAAGAGGTGTCTCGGCCCAAGGTTGGCCGAGTCACCCACGAGTGTCCGCAGACCTAAAAATGCTTTTTTTGGCTGTTTTGAGCCGTTTTTCGACCGTTAATCGTCTGGATTCACTCCAACTGATAAAATATCATCCATGAACATGGTTTAGTAGTTACAACTAAGGATAAGGGGAATCGGTCATTCTTATCTGAAAACAGGGGTCCCGAAGCCTATAAATACAGCCCCATGGCCTTTATTTTTTTCAGATCTGGAATTCTCAAGCGTCGGCGAAGCCCTGCTGAATTGAGGACTAAAGAGCCATAAATTTCAGAGAGGAGGAGGAGACTTTAATAAATTCTTCAGTATAAAGAAGAGGAGTTCGTCAGATCTGCAGCCCGGTTCTTTGCCTTAAGATTGCCCCGTTGCGGTGATCTCCAGAAGACTGATTATCTCGCTGTTGCCGAGATAATTACTTCGGTTTCTTGATTCCTTCATGAATCAACGAAACTCCGAATCTTATCTAATCGTTCGGTGGTCCACAAATTAACCCCGGTACAGGCAAAGATCCCACGTAAGCAGAAGACCGATAAACGATCAGTGCATTTGTTTTGATGAGAATTGTACTTTTTATTTTCATTGTGTAAGAGTCTTATAAAAGACTATCTTTTTATTTTCATTGTAAGGACTGAAGTTGTAATGAATACCTCAATGAAGAAAATAATTTATCTCTTCAGATCTGAGGAATCAAGAAGGTGATCTCCCCGCTACCGCTGCTGTAGATGCACCTCACAACGATCCACCGGTATCCAATGAAGCCAGATCTACAGATCTGAACTCTTCTTTGATCAATGAGTCGACTACTGAAGATGCGCCAACTCTATCAAAGAGAGCATGTCAAAGGCAACGTCAACGCCTCGCGCACCAATTCGCTAAGGTTTTAGATCAAGTGGACAGACTCCGTTACCAAGCGGATCTAGAGTTCAGAACGCGCCAAGTGGCTAATTCATCTCTACAGCAAACTTCGCGAACCTCCTCCCAACCACCTACTAACAAATGTGTTCATGTTAAACGGAACCATTCCACTCTTGAGGAGCGCATTCAGAAGCGTCGCGTATTTTTTGCGCATGCCCAAATCCTTATGTGAAAAGCACAAGAAATGCAAAAGGAAGAGGTGGTTAAGAGATCGCCGAAATCCAAATAAATTTGGATGCCAAAGGTCAAATCAACACCTAAGGCAAAAGCAAGCAACATTGCTCCCTAGCCTTCGTCAACTTCAGATCCCGCTGCTTCTGCCACCACACCTTCGGTGAAACCCTATGGCGACGTGGATCTCTCTAAATTTAGAATTCCGTTGAAGGGTCGCCTGAGTCCTGTACACGAAGATCAAGGCAAAGTGCTTGTTAAGGAATGCTTGGGACCGTTGAAGGAACCCCGAGCAATCATCTAGACTGGGGGTCGTACGTGACATCCTAACAAGTTGATTCCCGTAACTACCCGCGTGGAGATGCCTGCACAAAATCAGGAGCCCGTTAAAATTTCATCCTCATACGGGTGTGATTCCAAATGTGTGCTTCCTACTAAAGCCAATAAAGCGATACATATTCAGAAGAAGACGCGCCGAACAGACGATAGCGTTCCATCTGAGGAATCAAACCAATAGACGATAGGTTGCTCTTGTTAGACCCTAGAGGGTGGGGGGTGTGATTAGGATCTTATGCTAATCTAATCCGATTTAAATACCAATTAAAATTAATTAACAAGTTATCCTAGCAAGTATGAAATACAACAATATATATGAGCTATGATAAGCTATATGAACAACGAGATATATCCTAACAAGGAGATATAAGCAATGTATGTGCAAGGATATATAAACTAACATAAGTTGATATATCCTACCAAAGAGATATACAATATGATATATGCAAGGATATGTAAACTAACACAAGGGTAAACAATATGAAATAAGATAGAGGATGATATGAATAATGAAACAATGGCGATATGAGCAATGAGCACAAATATAAATAAACGCCAAAGCACATTCAAACACAATCAAATGATCACGAAGTTCGGACCTTCCGTCCTACGTCTCCGCTCCCCACTCCCAGGGAGAAATCCACTATCACAACCCGGTTTGGAAGCCGGAACTTCTACACACTCGGTTTACAAGTTCACCAAAAACTCTCACACAACAAACACTATGCAATTACACTCTACACCCACACAAGTGTTGGACCTAGCCGTGTCTCCCTCAAGTGCTCGGTTACAACCTCTTCCTAGGTTCTTCAACCGACGCCACTCCTCTTGGAACGATCCCTGACTCTCACCACACACTCCTCACTCGGTGTACAAGTGTATTACAAAGTGAATCTCACAATTAGGCTCAATACAATAATTGTTTGTTCTCTACTATGGATGAGAACACAATGAAAGCTCACACTCAAAGTTACAACTCTCACAACCCCAAATATATTATGAATGCAAATACAATAAGCTTAAGTGGGTGTGTGTAACAATGAGATAAATCAAATCTAAACTCAATATAAAACTAGCTTTAATAGAATTGATAATCAACAAATAATTATAAATAAAAGCTAGAGTTGAGTTTAGGAAAACTTCTCTAGATGACAAGAGAGAGATTGATTGAATTCCCAAAATACAATTGATAATCTCCTCAAGCTCTTGTAAAACTTTCTTCATAAACCAAACCCTTAAATAAGCTTAAACTCTTTTTAAAACCATTGTTTAAAAACTTCTTGGATTACTTGAAAGAGAACAGCAATAGGGTATTTATACCCACTCAAAATCTCAACCAAGAAACCCTAAGCAAAAGACCAGAAAGCCCCAGCCAACGGTAACAAGAAATAGCCGTTGGAACAGAACTAACAGATCGGCGGTCGACCGCGACGGTCGACCGTGAGAAACTAAAAAATCAAAACTAGGCTTTGGACAAGCGACGGTCGACCGCGGCGGTCGACCACGAAACTCTCTGGACTCGCTACGGTCAACTACCACGATCGACCGCGAGCCAGCAAAAATAGTTCTGAGTTCAGAACTCTTGACGGTCGACCGTGGCGGTCGACCGCGAACTGACACTACAGGAAAAACAGGTTTGAAACAGATTTTTGACTTTTGGAAAATTGTTAAAAATAACAAACGAAGTCCAAAAATTATGAAACTTTAAGAAATGTATATAAATATGTAAATGAACATGTTACAAAAAGAATTTTCTAAATAGCATTTCTCATTTGTGAAAAATCATTATTTTGCAAAATAGTCCAAAACACGAAAGTGTAAACATGTGAATTTTGACATTTAGGCTAAACCATGTTTTGAAACTTTGCACAATGATTATATAGACTTAATAAAATATGTATATGATTATTGTTAAGTCCAAAAACTAAGAATATAATATTTTCACAAAATTACATATTCTATGCAATGTTTTCAAAAAACACAATAGTAAATATGAAACATGTGATTTCATATTTATAAACATGAAAAACTCAAAATATATGTATGTATATATATAACTATATATATGCATAGAAACCAAAACTTATATATATATATATATA
>BQKN01064023.1:312034-328710 GCA_022839385.1 Asparagus kiusianus
TGAAGCTCTATTTCATCCATCCTCCAACACGTTGTTTGTCTACAATAAATAGAAATGCACAAACACTAGACAAACAACATTAGAAGTAAATTGTTTGTTAAACATCATCAAAACAAGAAGGCCAACAGCTCTTACCGTAATGTTGATAAGTTGTACTATCGGACTGGGGGTACGAATAAATCTCGAAAGAGAAGTACCCGGAAAGCGGACTCCAACTGTCTGTGTATCAAACTTATCAGGGCAATATTATCAATGTGTAGCTGCCCCAAGACCACTCAACAGAGGTTCTCGGTATTTGAAAGGATCTCTACCAGAACGTCCAATTCCAAGGCAAGGCATTTCTATAGAAAAAGATGAGCTACGCAAGATGATGAACTCCCAAAGGTCACCATCAATATGGTCGATAAGGAGAAGTCAACGTAAAGCTTTAATCCCTGATATTTTTTAGACATATCCTAATGTATAACTCGGTTACGCGCAGGAACTACTAGGCATAAGGACTATCAGAGGATGAATAGAAGATTATCCTCGGAAGATGAAGCATCAGATGCGAACTCTGCCATCACTTTTTACAATACAATGTCCAGCATAAGACAATCCCGCGAGGTGTTTATGGTCAACACCGAGCAAATAGCCAAAATCATCGAGGATACCTTAGCTAAGCAGAAAGAGAACTTCAAGTTCGAAATAGAAATGACTATGCTGCGAATGAGGGAAGAGCATGATCAACAGATCCGAGCCTTGTCGAATCAGATAGGTAAATCCAGTTGTCGCAATAATATTAGTCAAGCAGCTAGCGATTCAGATGTGGATGAACACCTTGATACAGATAACCCTCCCGTTGACCAAAACACTAGGAGTGGCCTCACTGAGAATAACAACGTCGGGGGTGGTCCCGCTAATAATGACAAGACTGGGGGTGGCCCCATTATTCCTCCTCAAAATTGACCAAGGAAGGATACGAGCAAGGATGAAAAGATAAAAGACCTCGAGAGCAAAGTCAATGCTCTGATGTCTACTCGAGAGGTGAAGAAGACCGGTATTCTGTGTCCTTACCCAAGAGAGTGGGATTCGATATCGTATCCGGCGAAGTTCAACCTGATCAACTTCTCGCCATTTGATGGAAAGGGTCCCCCCACTCAGCATCTAATCTACTTTAAGTCTCACTTGAGTGTGATTTCTAGGAAATAATCCCTGATGGTTCGGTCATTCGTCGGCGCCCTTCGCAGAGCTGCCTTCGATTGGTACCGCCATCTCAAACCTGAAGGTATCAACAGTTGAGACGACCTGGAGAACCTGTTCCTCACTCAATTTTTTGATGATGATACCGAGGTGTCAAACAGGACACTCTTAGATGAGAAACAGGAATACGACGAGACGGTCGACGACTTCGTCAAGCGTTTCCGGAATAAGGTGATGAACTACCAAAATCCGATCACAGAGAACTTCATCCTCTAAACCTATCACAACAACCTCTCTTTGAATGTGTTGGAAGTTATGGGAGTAGTACCGTCTAGCACCTAGAAATAGTTGAAAGTGCGCGGAGAGCAGGCCGACCACTTCCTCACAAGGAAGAAAGCCGAGAAAAGCCAACCGACGGCTAACCCATCAAACTTAAGCTTCGTCTCCCGTAGTAAGGGGAAGGTGCCTGTAGTAGTTGTTGATGTTAATCAGATGTCGCAATAACAACCCCAAAGACAGCAAAAGACTTCGGATCTGAGACTCCAAAAGGAGTACTCCTTCAAGGAAAAGGACGTTCCAGCTATTTTCGTGTCCCTCCTTGAAAATAACAAGATCAAGTTACCACCTATCATAGAACAGGAGCAAGCTGACAATACTACGGATCCGAAGTACTGTGCGTACCACAGAAGGATCCTTCATCCTACCAAGGCTTGCTTCGCTCTCAAGAATAGCATCCAAACCTTGGTTGAAGCCGATGTCATAAAGCTCAATTAAGTCGAATGAAGACTCCGATAAGTATAAGAGTATAAACTGCTCCTTCCGACACTCTGAAGAGTATACTTGTATAAACTACTTCTCAATATTCCAACAAGTATACGAGTCTAAACTGTTTCCTTTCTTTCACGAGAAGATCCTAGAAGAATATCGTATGTGATATTCTTAAGGATAATCCGACCATTCAGCTGAGTACAATATTAGACAAAGTTTCACAAAGAAAGCTGGAGATGGATGTAATGGGAAGTTTCTGGAAGAATGTTACGTGTAATATTCTTAGGGATAACCCGATCACTACAAGAAGGTGATGAATAAGAAACTCTCACATAAACTCTCGCAACGTCGGTACACTCAACACCCCCATTTTTAGAGTTCGGACATAGTACTCGGAATTTTAGTCTCCTGATCATTAACAATCGTCAAACCCCTTCGTGTTAATTATTTATCACTTAACACCGGGGACTCTCTTCGAGTGATTTGTACGAATTAACACTCCTATTATAATTTGTACTCTCACTCTCACTGTTCATTTGGTCAAACCTTCTTATAGTTAGGATCACAACAAAAGCCAAAATCTCCTCTCGATTCCTTCCATGAACGAGAGGTCCACTTTCAAATCGAATGATCAAACCTGCCTACAGTTAGGGTCACCTCAAACTCCTGCTTGGTCAAACCTTCCTATAATTAGGGCCAAAACTATAATTTACTCTCGATAAACGTGAAATTTACCTTTAGTTCGGTAATTAAACCTTTCGACAGTTAGGATTATCTGAATCTTTTTGATTCTCGGAGTGGAGATCCTACTCTTAGTTTCACTCTTTAGATTCTCGAGGTGGAGATCCCACTTCGAGTCTCCTTCGCAACTGGAGATAGAATATAAAATTCTTCCTCTTTGGTTTTGGGAGATAGAATATAAAATTCTTCCTCTCCTATTTTGGGTTCGTCTTTGCCCCAAGAGAAGACACCATCCTTCAACTCTAAAATCCGTGCTTCACACACATAGGGAATTTTATCCCGAATCTTAAGAAGGGATAACTCAACGCCTAACACACTTTGCCGGTTTAGTCTTTCACCGATTAAAGAAGACACCAGAATCCAAGTCTGGGGAGGTATATCCCGAAGCCTAAGTAGGGATATGTCAGCGTCTAACACGCGTTGTCGGTTAGTCTTTGATAGTAAAAAGGACGAAAACCCACATATTCAACATTGTGGCAGGTTGTTATTAATAACACCATAATCTGTGCCCACGTACGGGGAATTTTATTCCGAATCATAAGTAAGGATAAGTCAGCATCTAACACGCGTTACCAGTTTAGTCTTTCACCGATTGAAAAAGATACCAGAATCCGAGTCTGGGGACTTTTATCCCGAACTCTAAGTAGGGATAAGTCAGCGCCTAACATGTGTTGTCGGGTAGTCTATTCCCATAAAAAAGATGAAGTCTACGTATTTAATATCGTAGCACTAAAAGAGTTAACTCTTTTAGTACAACGTTACGTGCAGAACGGATTTAAACAATTTGCACGCTAGCCCAACTCAAATGGTAGTCGGTAAAGGCATGTCAAATCCGTTGATGGCTGAGGATTAGCCAAAAATCCTAAGTCTACGTCTAACACGCGTTGCCGGATAGTCTATTCCCATAAGAAAGACGAAGTCTACATATTCAATATCGTAGCACTAAAAGAGTTAACTCTTTTAGCACAACGTTACATGCAGAACAGATTTAAACAATCTGCATGCTAGCCTGACTCAAACGGTAGTCAGTAAAGGCTCATCAAACCCGTTGATGGCTGAGGGTTTGTCAAAAATCTTATACATGTAAGAGTCATTGACGCACCAGCTTCATTAGTTAGTCTCGTGGCTTGAGAATCTAACAACTTCAGGATAAAATCCATACATGCAGATGAATCATCTTTAATAGTTAGTCCTGTAGCCCCGACATTTGGGACCGCCACGCTCTAACGCCTTTAGAGCTTAAACTGTGTAAACTTCGGTAAACATACGAGTATAAACTAAGTTAACGCCGGTCAATGTGTTACAACAAAAGGATAATGCCGGTCAACACGCTACAGTAAAGGTCGATGCCGGTCAACCCATTTGTAATTTTGCCAAAATAAGGCAAAGGATGATTCCAGGGAGTTCAATCACATTCAGATATGAATTTCTAACAAAGATGATCAGTTCAAAGTTAACTCAATGACACGAGCTAAATTCAGAAACTTACGCATCAACATCAGTTCAAGATTTCGACAATGGTCAGATGATAAACGCAGTGCCGGAAGAACTTTATCTATTCGATAAAATACTGAATAGACTGAAGGCTGAAGAAGTCAAGAATTGAAGCAGTTCACGGGTCCCTCTACGAGATTAAGGAAAGGGCCTATCTTAACCAAAGAATTCCAGACTCTTCTATAAAAGAATGAGTCTGAAATACTTTGAAAGGGGTATCTGTAGGCGTTAAAAATTACCTGTAGGTCCCCGCACGCGGCTCGAGAAAGAGAGAAGATGATGAACATCGCTATTCGAGTCACAGAAGCTCATTTGACAATGACAAATGTACGAGGTGAGTCAACAGACCATGCAAAGCAACGGAATTTCGAAACAACGAAAACACGAATGGACCGGGAATTGCATGTCGTTTACGAAAGATGAAGTGCCCCTCATGTACTACTCATTCCACATATGATTCAATCATGGGAGCTTGTAGATCTCCTTGTCGGTTTTACGGTGTATTTTGAATCGCGTGATTCCGAGTTCGAGTGACGAAAATACAGCGGAAACGGACGAAATTCTCAAAGTCAAACCTCGGCGAGACACCAAGATGTGTCTCGGCCAAACCTCGGAGAGACACCAAGAGGTGTCTCGACCAAAGCTTGGCCGAGACACCAAATGGTGTCTCGGCCAAGACTTGACCGAGACACCAAGAGGTGTCTGGGCCCAAGGTTGGCCGAGACACCGACGAGCATCCGTAGACCCAAAAATGCTTTTTTTTGCTGTTGTGAGCCGTTTTTTGACCGTTAACCCTCTGGATTCGCTTTAACTGATAAAATATCATCCATGAACATGGTTAAGTGGTTACAACTAAGGATAAGAATAATCGGTCGTTCTTATTTGAAAATAGGGGTCCCGAAGCCTATAAATACAGCCCCAGAGCCTTCATTTTTCAGATCTGGAATTCTCGAGCGTCGACGAAGTCCTGCTGAATTGAGGACTGAAGAGTAACAAATTTCTGAGAGGAGGAGAAGACTTTAGCGAATTCTTTAGCATAAAGAAGAGTAGTTCGTCAGATCTGTAGCCCGGTTCTTTGCCTTGAGATTGCCCCATTGTGGTGATCTCGAGAAGAGTGATTATCTCGCTGTTGCCGAGATAATTACTTCAGTTTCTTGATTCTTTTGTGAATCAATAAAACTTTAGATCTGATCTGATTGTTCGGTGGTCGACGGATTAACCCCGGCACAGGCAAAGATCCCACGCAAGCAGAAGATCGATAAATGATCTCTGTATTTGTTTTGACAAGAATTGTACTTCTTATTTTCATTGTGTAAGAGTCTTATAAAAAGACTATCTTTTTATTTTCATTGTAATGACTGAAGTTATAATGAATACCTCAATGAAGAAAACAATTTTCTTCCCAAACAATATTCTTCTGAGTTGGTCTCTTTTCTTACTGTTATTCACTCTATACATGAACCTAAATCATATTCTGAGACAGTTAAGTATCCAAATGGCAACTAGGTATGACAGACAAGTTTGAGGCTTTTTATTGGACTAATACTTGGGACATTATTTCTCTACCTTTCGGTGTTAAACCGGTAAGCTACAAATAGATTTATAAGGTCAAGACTTGATCTGACGGTTCTATTCAGCGATATAAAGCTTGTCTTGTAGCTCGGGAATTCTCACAAGAGTATGATATTGACTATGAAAAGAATTTTTCTCTTGTTGTAAAAATAACATCCATTCGCACTCTCATTGCTGTTGCAGCTGTAAAACATTGGCCTTTGTAATTTTCTTATTAGCAATCTGTCTGAGACAATGTATATGCAACCACCTCCTAACTTTTTTGCTCCTCCAGGACATGCATGTTGCCTTTGTCATGCCATATATGGTCTCAAACAGGCTCCTCGGGCCTGGTTTGAGTGTTTTCGGTAATCCCTTCTTTCTATTAGTTTAATTGAAAGCCTAGCTAACTATGCTCTATTTTATCGGTCCTTGGCCTCCTGTACAGTAATTCTATTATTTTATGTTGATGACATGATAATCACTGGAAGTGATTCCTCTGCCATTACTTCCGTAAGCAACATCTTCAAAGACAATTTGAGATGAAGGATCTTGGATCATTTTTTAGGTATTGAGGTTGCTTTCTCCTCTCGTGGCTATCTTCTCTCTCAGCAGAAGTACATTGCATACATTCTTGAGCGTGCTACTCTCAGTGATCCTTCTATTGCTACCACCCTTCTCTCCACACTGATGGAAATGAACTTGAAGCTTCGACATGATGATGGTGATCCCTTATCTTAGCCTACTCGATGTCGAGAACTTGTTGAAGAATTTGTTTATCTTTAAGCAACACGTCCAGATATAGACTATGTAGTACACATCTTGAGCCAGTTTGTCAGTAGTCCAACTTTCATTCACTATGCAGCTCTCATTTGGGTTCTTCAATATCTCCGTGGCACTATAACCCAATCATTATTTTTCCCTTCAGACTCTTCTTTGTCTCTTCGTGCATATTCTAATGTTGGATGGGCTGATGATGTAGATACTTGACGTTCCACTATTGGCTTCTCTATTTTTCTGGGTTCATCTCTCATCTCTTGGCATAGTAAGCATCAAGTCGTTGTCTCTCGTTCTAGTATGGAGTCCAAGTACAGGGCGTTGGCAGACATCACAGTTGAGTTGAAATGGCTCTGCACTCTTATGCGAGATATTGATGTCTTTGTTACTTCCCCTATCACTTTATACTATAATAATCAGAGTGCCATCTCCATTTCTACAAATTCAGTATTTCACGAGTGTACCAAACATATTGAGGTGGACTGTCATGTAGTTCGATAGGAACATGTTGCTAGAAACATTATACTCTCATATGTTCCCTCTAAGGAACAAGTAGCAGATTTATTTACCAAGACTCAAACTAATTCTGTGTTTCGCTATTTCTTGTCCAAACTCTCGTTGTTCGATCTACCGTGAGTTTGAAGGGGAGTGTTAGAAAATATCATACCAGCCACCCTATAGCCACCCTATAGCTGTCTCAGCCGCCTCCTAGCCGCCTCCTAGTGTGTAGCCGCTTCCTCCTAGTGATTACTGATTGTGTATATATATATATTGTATATCTTGTAAATCAAAACATTCAGAGTTCTCCTCAATACAAATCTAACAAAAAAATTCAATGAAAATTTTTACAATTATATTTACTCTATGATCTCATAAAATTTCACAACTATATCTACCCTATGATCTCATGTCAGTAGGTAAAATCTAAAACATATCAGCAAGTATTGATTTTCTTTGCAACTTGCATCTAGGAATGTAGACACGTATCATATCCGTATTTGCTTACCAATCACAGATATAAATATGGATATGAATATGTCTGTCCATATTCGCTAAAATCAAATAGGGGTATATAAGCAAATTTATGTAGATATAAAGCAGATATAAGAAAACTAGATAATATTAAAAAAAATATAGTTCATATGATACAAGAGAGTTCATTAATAAAACTAGAAAATATTAAAAAAAATATATAGTCCATATGATACAAGAAAATTCATTAATATGTTCGTTATATCTAAAAGGGTAAGGTTAGATCTCTTGCTAATAAAAACTAATCTCAAATCCATTAATCTAAAAATTAACTATTGCAACTGTACTATGACCAACATATTTGGTATATTTCCGATTTCACTATATATGCATTTGGATAATCATATCCTATTGGATGATTTTAGTAACAATATTTGTATCATAACAGAATACAGAAATTTCCTCTTGCTCCCCACTTGCATCACTTGATATGCATCTACTACTATGAATCAATTCATTTCAATATCACATAACATGTGCAGCTTACGCATTGTAATTTCCCCTCTGTTCAGTAAAACATTTGAGAGTTTTGCTGTAAAAATCACATATGCAAGCATTTTCAAAAATTTTTAAGTCTTATGGAGAAAAATCTAGTACGAGGTTAGGTGACAAAGCTATTAGGTAGTGGTTGCAGTCGGTTAGGTTTCATTTTATAGCCTTATTCAATTGATCAGGTATTGTCACTAAATTGTCAACAGATATGTAGCTGAATTTAATTACAAGAGGAGACCTTCATGTGAATTCTTGGATCTAAAAGTAAATTTCTACCCAATATATCAAACATTTAGTATAATAATAGAAATAAATTTTTTTGAAGGCTACAAATCCTTTTTATCCTTGTATCACATGGTTTAAAAAAATCATTTTCCTAGGAAGAATTTGAAGTGCTCAAGTAATAGACAATTTATAAGCAGCAAAGTCATGCTACTCGCTCCTTAGATTCTCCTCTCCACAGGCACCTTTATGCGTTGCGGTCTCTCTTTAATGCATCGCCAACCAACGCATGCCGCTCTGCAGCAGTAGCTAATTGGTTGTACCCTTACACATAAAGTAGGGCCATCTTCTCCGATCTTCATCGAAGCTCATGGTGCTCTCGAGGCTCTCAAACTTGCAGCTACCTTCAAAGATTTTAGCACTCATGTCTTTACAGAAGTGCAAGTTCTCATCAACTGCATTCTCACGCCCACAATCTCTTCATCCAGAAAATTCATCATATTGTGCATGAATGCATTTGGGTTATTCGTCAAAACCTGACAGTGTCTATTTCCTACACTCGTAGATCCCTAAACATAGCAGCGCTCATTCCATCGCTGCATCTGCCGCATCCTCCGATTAAAATGCCAATTAAAACTAATAAACAAGTTATCCTAGCAAGTATGAAATACAACAATATATATGAGCTAGGATAAGCAATATGAACAATGAGATATATCCTATATGATAAGAATATATATGCAATGATATATAAACTAACACAAGGGGTAAACAATTTAACTACAAATGTGATAGGGCAAAATGATCAACAAGCAATACACAAAGGCGATGTAAGAAATGAACATGAAATCAAGTGTGCCAATGCAATCACAAACAAATGATATGTTTACGAGGTTCGGTCCCTACGACCTACGTCCCCGCTCCTCACCTCGAGGAGATCTCCACTATCACAACCGAGTTTTCTACGTTCACCCGAACAACGTTTACACCTCACAATACAATCACTATGCAATCACACCTCACACACTAAGTGTTGGTCCTAGCCCGTGTCCTCCTCCTCAAGTGCTCGGTTACAACCTCTCCCTAGGCACGTCAACCGACACCACTCCTCTTGGAATCGACCCCGTCTCTCACCACACACTTCTCTCGGTGTACAAGTGTATTACAAGTGAATCCTCACAATTAGGCTCAATACAAAGTGTTTGTTCTCTACAATGAATGAGAACGAATTATAAGCTCACTCTCTAAGATACACAATCCCACAATCTAATTATACTATGAATGTAAATACAATAAGCTCAATGGTTGTGTGTGTACAAAGAGATAAATAAAATCAACTAAACTCAATATAAACACTAGCTTAATAAAATGATAATCAAACAATAAAATGTAAAGCTAGATTTTGAGTTTAGAAAAACTTCTCTAAGACACAAAGAAGATGATGAAGAAGATTGAGAAAGAATCCCTCAATCTACAGTGAAGCTTCCTCCTTTGTAAACAAAACCCAAACTTTAAACAACCAGTAAAACCATACTTAAACTCTTTTTAAAACCCTTGTTAAAAACTTCTTTTCATTAGCCAAAGAAGAGATCAGCAATGGGGTATTTATACCCACTCAAGATCTCAACAAAAAACCCCAAACCAAATGACAAAACAGCCCCCAGAAAACAGCTCAGAAAAATAGCCGTTAGAGTCTAACGGATCTACTAGTGGTCGACCGAAAATATTCGCAGTCGACCGCGAAGAACAAAAAGCTCGAAGAGCTGTCCTGGATAATCATCGGTCGACCGGTGCGGTTGACCGATGGAGCTCTCGGTCGATCAGAGCGGTCGACCGACAAACTCTCTGTTGCACACTGACGACTGAACATATGAGCGGTCGACCGGATCGGTCGACCGAAATCTGATACTAGAAAATCTGATTTCCTGATTTTAAAACACTGTTTAAAAATATCAAATAAATTCCAAAAAATATGAAACTTTGGGGAATGATTGTAGACATGATAATAAACATGCTACAGCAACTGGTTATCAGAAGGGACCTCCCAAATGAAAAATATCATTATTTTACAAAATAGTCCAAAACATAAAAATATGAGATACTTGAATTTTGATGTTTTGACATAAACCAACTTTTGAAACTTTGTGAAATATTTTTATAGACTTAGTAAAACATGTATAAATAGATATTTAGGTCTATAAACTAATAAGATAATATTTTCACAAAAATTACATATTCTATGCAATAAGTACTAAAACACAATAGAGTATGGAATATGTAATATCATATATATAACCATAAAAACCAAAACACATGTATGTATATATATAACTATATATATGCATAGAAACCAAAAACTTATGTATATATATAACTATATATATACAAAGAAACCAATAAATGTGTGCGTATAAGATATTGAACTTAGAGTATATGACACACATAATATAAAATCCAAAACTACATTACCCAAGCAATCTTGATCTTCAATTAAGCTTGACTTGGTACACTTTGCGGATGAAGCTTGAACTTGATCTTTAACTTGAATTGTATAAGCTTCACCGACATTCCGCCAACCTCCATTGGATATCATCGTTGAAGCTCTATTCCAAGCTTCACCGACATTCCGCCAATCTCCATTGGATATCATCGTTGAAGCTCTATTCCATCCATCCTCCAACTAGTTATTTATCTACAATGAATAGATAACACAAGCACTAGACAAACAATATTAGTTGTAAATTGTTTGTTAAACATCATCAAAACAAGAAGGCCAACACAAACCATTGTATACATGAGATTACCAGTAGCTGATAAGTTTGACACTCTGATCATGAACTCCTTTTTTGTATCTGTCTTGGGTGACTGCTCCTCAGATAACCTGAACTAACTTCCAAGAGGCGTGCCAACGACCTTCGCATTCTGCATGTTGAATCTCTGAAGTACCTTCTCAATATATTAAGCATGACTCAACTTCAGCATCCCTTCAGCCACATCTTGACTTATTCGCATACCAAGAATTTGCTTGTCTTCACCCAAATCCTTCGTGGCAAACTCATTTGCTAACTTCATCTTCAACTTGTTAATCTCCTGTAAACATGGCCCTACAACTAACAAATCATCTACATACAACAATAACATGATACAGCTAGACTCGAACCTCTTGAAGTAGCAGCAATGATCTGAATTGCATCTGCCATAGCCATTGCTCTGCATGAAGTTATCAAGCTTACTGTAACACTATCTTGGAGCCTGTTTCAAACCATACAAGCTCTTTTTGAGCCTACACACCATCTCTTCCTTTCCTTCCACTATAAAACCAACAGGTTGCTTCATGTAGATTTCTTCATCCAAGTCACCATGAAGCAAGAGCATAATTACACTTATCATCCGGATCTGATCCGTGACGGTCCACGGACTAACGCGTCCCTGGCACAGGCAAAGATCCCACACAAAGCAACAGGAGATAAACTACTGCTGTATTTTGTTTCATAAAGTTGTAATCTTTACTTTTCTCATTGTAAGGAGATCCTATAAAAATATTAACTTGAGCTTGTAACCGATAAACGGTGTAACATGTTTGAAAGCAATAGAAATGACAGCTTTTAATGAAAACAAACTGGCGACCATAGTGGGAGCCGACGGCCTTTCTACAAAGGTTGTAGTGTCACAACTAAGGATCCTCATCCCGGTTGACGAAGAGGTCGAATACGAGTTCGACCAACAAAAGTATGAGGAGTATCTGGCTTCCTCCTCTTCCCCTCAAAAGAGCAAAAAGATCTCTTCCACAAGGAAAGTTCGCTGGTTTTCAGATCTGAAGACCCATGATGATGATCTCTGCCACGTCACTGCTGCAGTTGCATTGCCCAAGGCTCCTATGATGCCCGAAGAAGTTCAATCTTCAGATTTGAAACCCTCCTTGGTCAAGGAGCTTATTGCTGAAGGGGTGCCAATTCTATCAAAGAGAGCTTGTCAAAGGCAACGTTAACGCCTTGCACGCCAACTCGCTAAAGCTTTGGAGCCAGTTGACGGGATCCATTACGAGGCAGGTTTAAAGTTTAGGAGGCGCCAATCGCCACAACAGCGAGGGAATACCTTATCCTCCAAACCAGCAACGGATGAGTGGGTCCGCATCAAAAGGACCCGTTCAACCCTTGAGGAACGCATTCAAAAACGCCGCGTATTGCTTGCGCATGCTAGAATCCTTATACAGGAAGCCAAGAAACTACAGAAAGAAGAGGTGGTCCAAAAACCACCAAAACTACGCAGAGTATGGAGAAAAAAGAGCAAAAAGACGCCCGAAATCATCGAAAAAGAGAATTTGTCATGTACTGACTTGGTCAAGGCCGAGTCACCACTTACTGACTCAGCCAAGGCTGAGTCACCACTTACTGACTCGGCTAAGGCCGAGTCACCAAATGGTGACTCGTGCCACACCCGAGCTATCAAGGCCTCTTTTTCTTCCGCTTCACCTCCTGTAGTATTTTTTGAGTCTCTGACGGCCCCTGTTCCTATCCCAATAAATTCTAAACCTACCTTGGAGATTCACGACAGTGTGGACTTATCCAGAATGAAAATGAATATTACTGATTGTCTCGATCATTTGCACGAAGACCGAGGTAAAACTCCAATTAGAGAATGCTTGGGTCTAGCAAGTGAACCCCAAACTACTCGTCAGACTGGGGGTCGTACGCATCCTCCCAACAAGTCAAAGACCCCTCATGTTGAGAAAGTACCTATAACCGCTCGCATTAGATTGCGAGTTGAAGTCCAAGAGCCCGTTAGGGCTTCGCGCTCACAAAGGCGTGGTCCTGAGCGAGTGACTCTTGAGAACACTAATGAAGAAAGAGAAGCGTGTTCGTCAGAAGACGACGATGTTGGATTTGGAAAATCCTATCCGCATACGATAGGTTGCTCCGGTAATCATATCGATGAGTTGTACTATCGAGCTGGAGGTACGCGCAAATCTCAAAAGAGAAGTACCCAAGAAACAAATTCCCATTGTCCATGCACTAAGCTCATCAGGGCAGTATTATCAGAGTGTAGCTAAAGACCGCTTCACAGAGGGTCTCAGTATTTGAAAGACTTTCTACTGAAATATCAAGACCCAAGCCGAGGCGTTTTTGTAAAAGAAGGCCGTTTGTTCAAGACGATGAATTTTTAGATGTAACTGTCAACATGACTGGTAAAGAGAAGGCGACACGACGTTTTAGCCCCGAACCTTTCCTAGAAATATCTCAGTGGATGGCTTGGCTACGAACCAGGGCGATCAGGCCTAGAGATTATAGGGGAGTTTAGAGAGGGCATTCATCAGATGATGAAGCATCAGATGCAAACTCTGTGATTACTTCAGATGCCACTGCATCCAGTGCAAGACAAACCTATGAGTTATTCATGATCAACGCTGAGCAAATGGCTAAAATCCTTGAGGACGCTTTAGCTAAGTAGAAAGAAAATTTCAAGTTTGAAATGGAAATGGCTATGAAACAGATGAGAGAAATACATAGCCAACAAATCGTGGCATTGACAAATCAGCAAGGAGAGTCCAGTCATCGTAATAATCCCAACCAGGTTGATAGTGATCGGCAAGCAGATGAGAATGCCAACATGGATATCCCTCCCGTTGACAACAATGTTGGGGGTGATCCCTCGAATGATAATAACACGAAGGAAGACTATGTCGCCTCTACCCAGGAACGTTAGAAGAAAGATACGAGTGAGGACAAGAAGATGAGGGATTTAGAAGGCAAGATCAATGCTTTAATGTCTGCTCAAAAGATAAAGAAGAGCGGTATTCCGCGTCCTTATACGAGGGAGTGGGAATTAATTCCATACCCAGTAAAGTTCAACCTGATTAACTTCACACCATTCGATGGAAGAAGTTCACCCACTCAACACTTGATCTACTTCAAGTCTCACCTAGGGGTCATTTCAGGCAATGAACCTCTTATGGTGCGATCATTTGTGGGGACCCTTCGCGCAGCTGCCTTTGATTCGTACTGTCGTCCTAAACCAGGAAGTATCAATAGCTAGGATGATATCGAGATCATGTTTCTCACCAACTTCTTTAACAATGACACTGAAGTGTCAATTGGAACACTCTTTGATGAGAAGAAAAATGACGGAGAATTGGTTGAGAACATCGTGAAGCACTTTGGAAATAAGGCGATGAACTATCGAGATCCGATCACAGAAGAATTCATTCTCCAAACATGCCACAACAACCTTTCCTTGGACGTATTAGAAGTTATGGGCATGACACCATCCAAAACATGGTAAGAGTTGAAGGTGCAAGGGGAGTAGGCCGAACGTTTCCTCAAAAGGAAGAAAGCTGAAAGGGGTCAGCCGGTGAATAACGCCCCAAAACAGAACTTTAGCCCCCGCGGTAAAGGGAAGGCATAGGCAAACGCAGCGGAGGCAAATCAGACCTTCCAATTAAAACCCCAACAGCAGCCGCAACAACAAGTGCCAAACCAGCAAACACCTCAATGGCTGCAACGGCCTCCAAGGTAGCAGAAAACTTTTGAGCTAAGGTTCCCAAAAGAATATTCTTTCAAGGACGAGGTTCCTGGTATTTTCAAATACTTGTTGGAGAACGATAAAATTAAGCTACCCCTAATCATCGATCAGGAGGGAGCTAAGAAGACTACAGATCCGTGATACTGCGCATTCCACAGAACAGTTCACCATCCCACGAAGACGTGCTACGCTCTCAAAGATAAAATTCAAGCCCTAATCGATGTGGGTATTAATACTCCAAAGCAGCCCACGGAAAAGAAGGTGGGTGAAAATGCGGTTTCTATCAGCTTTGGCTCAGTTCTTATATCATATTTCCAACCAGAGCCTATGTCAAAAGTAAAGGTGAAAACTATTAACGATGATCCTCATGGACAACGCCAAAAGTGACTTGTACAGTACACGGCTCCTAATGGCAAAATTCTTTGGGTCCATCCAGATTTACTCAATGATGAGCAATGGGCAAGTTCCTCATTTAAGAAGAAGTTCAAAAGTAGGGGAAAATCTTATTATCCCACTACGGCAATTCCTAAAAAAGATGATGACGGTATTCCCACTTTATCACTTTCTGAGGACGAACAAGAAGTTTTCTCTACTAGGGGTGGGAACGAGTATCACTACAAGTATCCTGAAGCCTCTGACCAAAATGCTAAAACGTTGAATGAGCTGGGGGTAACTACAGCTCCTCCTGCACCTACAGAAAAATCCCAGCAACAACCAGCTAATAATCAGAAAGGGAAAGAACCCTAACACCTGGAGGTTCAGAACCCGAAGCAGTCTCGATTCAATCACCCGATCAGGCCTAGAGATAAACTGGGGAGTTCAAGCACACCATACCGCTTCGACGTTATGACTCAGCTAGCCAACATCCTAGCGAGAATAACCCTATACAAATTATTGTGTCTCTCTAAAGACACGAGGGAAGCTTTACGGGATGCCCTGGACGATACCGATGTGTTCCTCACTCACATCAAACCAGCTCCTAAGGATCCGGAATCTCAAATTTAACATTGTGATTTGACGGCCAAGCAATTCCCTTGCATAACGTTCACCAAAGATGACATGCAAGTTAGAAACTCAAAGCATGATAGGCCTTTATACTTCACCGGATACATAGGCTCCAGCTTCGTCAACCAGATCCAAGTCGATCCGGGTTCCGCTGTTAGCATCATGCCGCTCCGACTAATGTATAATCTTAGGATTCCTGCAAGTTGATTATCCTCGACAGGCACTATCATCTACGGATTCAATACCAGTGGGTCCAGACTATTGGGTAAAATCTGGATAAAATGCTAACTTGGGAATTTAAAGTCCAAAGTCACGTGCTACGTGATCGATGCGGAAACCTCCTATAATTTACTATTGGGTTGACCCTAGATCGATGGTAATCTTATAGTCCCCTCCACTCTCCATCAGTGTCTAAAATATATAGATGCTAATAATGAGATAAGGACGGTGGCCGCAGATAAGCAACCGTTTAAGGGGTTAGAAAATTATTTTACTGACTCCCTTCTTTATGATACTGAATCTGACACTAAATCATTGGCCTAAGGCATGAACAACGAAGAGGAAGCCAATACGGAAGCTAGGGTTGATTATAATGGCGGTTTTGTAATAAATGATATTGTACCCATTATGATCAGTCCTGATGATGGTGAATCGTCAGACAATAGTTATAATTGGTAACTTACCAAAGAAGTAATAAACGATGACTTAGTATATTCTCCGTGTCTGGATGATGTAATGTAGGGATTATACGAGAACCCTGACATACACTATAGGCTGTCTAAAAATCACAATAGATAGCTGATCCCTACGAAATTACAAGGCAATGGTTCCTTCGAATCAAGAAGTAGAATTCATCCTTGCGATCGAAACAGAAGAGATTTCTAAATCATTAC
>BQKN01064023.1:348710-399905 GCA_022839385.1 Asparagus kiusianus
TTTTTTCTTTTTTGTTTGATTTTCATTGTAACCGGATCTTATAAAAAGACCGGATCTTTCTGTAACGCAAAAAGTTGTTCTTTAAGAGTGCAATGGAATCGTCAATGAAGAAAGCATCAGTTTTTCCCGTGAACAATCTGGCGACCACAGTGGGAGCCACCGATCTCGCTGCCGAGATCGGAGCGTCGCAGCCGCGGATCTCGATCCCGGTCGTGGAGGAGGTCGAGTATGAGTTCGACCAGTAGAAGTACGAGGAGTACGTGTCCTCGTCCGGATATACCTCCTCCCCCAAGTCCAAGAAATCCCAGAAGTTCTCCTCCAGGAGAAAAGTGCGTTGGTGCGAAGAAGTTGAAGCCGCCAACGACAACCTCACCCCGATCGACGCCGAAGTTGCATTGGGTGAAGTCCTACCGGCCTCTAAGCAGGTCAAATCCGCCGTTGAAGGCGTGGTGACTCTCTCTAAGAGAGCCCGCCAGAGGCAGCGTCAACGCCTTGCGAAGCAATTCGCAAAGGCCATGGAGTCCGTTGACGGGGTCCGCTACCATGCGGATCTAAAGAACAAACGAGGCAAACAGCCTCAACAACAAGCGAAGGGTGGTTCCTCCAAGCCATCAATGGAGTGGGTCCGTGTTAAACGGAACCGTTCGACGCTGGAGGAGCGTATCCGCAAACGTCGCGCATTATCGGCGCAAGCACGGGCCAAAACTGAAGAAGCCTGACGGAAGCTGCAGAAGGAGGTGGTCAAGAAGCCGCCATCAACTCGCAAGGTTTGGAGGCCGAAGTCTGAAGCAACAATTCAGACCAAGGAGCAACAACCGCAGCCTCCGAAGATTCAACTTCCGGCGAATCAACCCAAATCGCCGGCAATTTCCGCAACTGTTCCGGGGGATCCCACAGGACCATCCCAGAAGAGGAAATCAGTTTTGGAGCATCTCGGTCCACTGCCTAAGGAACGAGGCAAAGCTCCAGTCCAGGAACGCTTGGGGCCAATGAAGAAGTCCCAAACAATGCAACATGCTGGGGGTCGCCGCAACCCTCAACATTTGGAGAAAATCGCGGCACCCAAGCGCACAACTTTGCGCATCGAAGTGCAAGAGCCCCCTGAAGGTTCACGCCTACAAAGGCGCGTTTCGAGGCGTGTGACTCTGGAAGGCCCAAAGAAGGCGATTCATCCTCAGAAGGAAACATTATCGTCTGATGACGATGACGTTATACCTGGGAGATCATGCCAACACACGATAGGTTGCTCCGACCTTCAAACGGACGAGCTGTACTATCGTGCCGGGGGTACGAGTAAATCCAGAAAGAGGAGCCCTCGAAGGCTCGAAACTCAATGTCCTTGCTCAAAGCTCATTCGGGCGGTATTGTCTGAGTGCAACTGTGTCAAGGCAGTCCCCGAGAGAGTTTCGGTGTTCGAAAGACTCAGCACTGGAACGCCAAAACCAAGGCATAGGCATTTCCAGCGAAGAAGAACGATGGTCGAAGACGATGAACATTCAAGGGTCACCGCCAATATGACCAGCACAGGAATATCGACTCCGGATAACCCCGAGGCGATTCCAGAAATACCCCGACGTGTAACTCGTCTTCAGTCCGGAGCTATCATTCGTGCAACGTATGGTAGGGTTCGAACAAGAGTACCCTCGGGAGATGAAGAATCAGATGCCGGCTCAGCAGTTGCATCTGACAATACCGTGTCCAGTGAAGGACAGCCCCGCGAGTCGTTCATGATAAGCGCGGAGCAAGTGGCCAAGATGCTCGAAGAAGCCATGGCCAAACAACAAGAAAGCTTTAGGTTTGAAATGCAGATGGCCATGCAGAACATGAGAGAGATGCATGACCAACAGATCCAAGCATTGAGGAACCAACAAGGCGAACCAAGTCGTCATAACCAGAACAACCTGGAAGATGAGGACACAAATGAAACTCGTAATGCCAATAACCCTCCCATCAATCCAGGGGGTGGTAACGAGAATGCTAGCGAAGACACGGGTGAAAGCCTAAAAATTAAAAATCTCGAGAGAAAAATTAATACATTGATTTCCGCTCAGGAGACGAAAAAGACAGGCATTCCTTGTCCATACCCAAGAGAGTGGGAATCAATCCCATATCCGGCGAAGTTCAGTCTAATTAACTTCACGCCGTTTAATGGGATGGGTTCACCTACTCAGCATTTGATTTACTTCAAATCGCACTTGGGAGTCATCTCTGGTAATGAGCCTCTGATGGTGCGGTCATTCGTTGGCACTCTTCGCGGAGCCGCCTTCGATTGGTATCGTCACCTCAAGCCAGGAAGCATAAACAGCTGGGACGACATGGAGACTAAATTCCTTACGAATTTCTTTGACGACGACACTGAGATCTCTATCGGATCGTTACTCGATGAGAAGCAGAAAGACGGGGAGTTAGTCGACACCTTCGTCAAAAGGTTCCGGAACAAGGCGATGAATTGCCGGGACCCGATCACTGAGGAATTCATCCTCTAGACCTACCATAACAACATTTCACTGGATGTGTTGGAAGCAATGGGTACAGCACCATCCAAGACCTGGAAGGATTTGAAGGTTCGACGAGAGCAAGCTGAGCGATTCCTCAGGAGAAAGAAGGCGGAGAGAAGCCAACCGGCAACAAATCCTCCGAAACAGAACTTCAACCAAAAAGGGAAAGGTAAAGCTCATGCTAATGCCGTTGATGCTAACCAAACGTTTCAATTGCAACCTCAGCAACAGCAACAACAGTAGCAACGAGCGCCACAACAATCGCAGCCACATTGGCAGCAACGGCCTCAGAACCAAAAGTCTTCGGAGCCGAGGTTTCCCAAAGTCTACTCCTTCAAGGATGATGAAGTTCCCGGCATCTTCAAATACCTGTTGGAGAACAACAAAATCCAGCTACCGGCGATCGTAGATCACGAAGGAGCCACTAAGGTGACGGACCCGAAGTACTGCACGTACCACAGAGCGGTCCACCACCCAACGAAGTCTTGCTACCACCTCAAGGACAAGATCCAGGCATTGATCGACGTAGGGGTCATAACCCCAAAACCAGCCAAGAATGTGGGAGCAAACACGGTGTCAATTAGTTTTGGCTCAGTGCCTACAGCTTGGTTCGAGCCAAAGCGCGTCACCAAAGTCGGGATGAAGACGGTGAATGACGACCCGCACGGACAACGCCAAAAGGGACTTGTGCCGCACACCGCCCCAAACGGTGAAATTCTCTGGGTGCACCCCGACCTGATTGAAGATGAACAATGGGTCGGATCATCATCCAAGAATAAGTCTAAAGGGAAAGGGAAATCTTGTTATGGAGTCTCTGCTATCCCAGGAGAAGATGACGAAAGAATCCCCGCTTTCCCACTTTCCGACGAAGAACAGGAGGTCTTTGCGACCCGGAGTGGAAACAAATATCACTTCAAATATCCATCTCCTGACGATCAATTAGCTGAGCAGGGGCTGACAAAACGGGGACCAGCCAAGACTCTCACAGAGCTGGGGGTGATTACGGTCCCTAAACCGGTTGAGGAGGTTCGACGACAGCCGGCAGATAAACAAAAAGAAAAAAGGCCCGAGGAGGTTCAAAATCCGAAGCAGTCTCGTTTCAGTCGTCCGATTGGAAAGGATAAACCAGAAAGTTCAAAAACTCCACGCGCCTTCAACATTATGGCTCAGCTAGCCAATATTCCAGCGCGGATAACGCTATATGAGTTGCTGCGGCTATCTAAGGAAACTAGAGAAGCCTTGCAGGAGGCCTTGGCTGATTCAGAAGCATTCCTCACTCGGATCAAGCCGGCGCCTGAAGAATTGGAACTTTTAGCTCAACAGTGCAATGTGGCAGCTAAGAACATTCCCTGCATCACCTTCACCAAAGAGGACATGCAGACGAAGAATTTAAACCATGATCGGCCCCTGTACTTCGTCGGGTACATTGGCTCCAGCAAAGTCAACCGAATCCAAGTGGATCCAGGTTCCGCTGTAAGTATTATGCCGCTTCGCCTAATGCATAGCCTTGGCATTCCAGTCGGCAAGTTGGCATCTACAGGCACGGTCATTTACGGATTCAACACCAGCGGGTCAAGGCCTTTGGGGAAGATCCGAATAAAGTGCCAAATGGGCGATCTGAAGACGGAGGTCACGTGCTACGTGATTGATGCTGAGACATCCTATAACTTGCTACTGGGTCAGCCTTGGATCCATAGTAATGTTATAGTTCCCTCCACCTTACATCAGTGTCTGAAATATGTCGACACTGATGGAAGGGTCAGGACGGTGGTCGCGGATAAGCAACCATTCAAAGGGTATGAGAATTACTTCACAGATTCTCTCCTTTATGGTAATGAATCTGATACGGAACCATCGATCCAAGGCACGGACAGCAGAGAAGAAGCTGATTCCGAGGCCGGATTTGATTACAATGGCGGTTTTGTTTTAAATGACATTGTACCCTTTGTAATCAATCTTGACGATGAACAATCGTCAGATGGCGGTTGTAACTGGCAACTTGCCGATATTAAAATAAATCATGATTTAGAGTACTCTTTGTCTCTTGATGATGCGATAAAGGGATTAGACGATAATCCCGATTTGTGTATGCCGCTCCGATCATCTTATGTAACGAAGAAACGCCTCCAGCATTCTTTCGGAACAACCCAAATTGTTCCTGCCAAAAGAGGGGGACAAAAAGAAGTGATTTATGGTAAAGGAGAGAATTTTCTGTTGCCAGATCATTTCCTAAGAGAAGATAAAGATGATGACAAATCTGGTCTGCACTTATCTAAGTATAGTCCGGAAGCTCGCACGCTCATGGAAAAACAAGGGTACGACTTCACGCTCGAAGAAGGTTTGTACTTCGATCGAGGTTCTCGTATCCCAGTCAAAGCGGCATATGTACCAAAAGGGAAACCAGATGACTATTACCGTCACAAGAGAGGCTTAGGCTACGTTTCCTCGTCTGATGATGAATGTGGTTGGCAAATCATCGATCAACTTGCTAACAAAGCCAAGGATAGGTACTCGGCAGATTCCTCAGGATGGGACTCTGACACAAGTTTGGGAGAAGTGTTCAAGACCTTAATGTCGAACATGACTACAGCTGATCCATCTACGTTGGAGGATGACGATCAAATGCCAACGTGGGAGGACCCATGGGTTCATCACCTAAACCTGCAGTATGGAGATAGGTTTGAACAGAGGGAACCACCCACCGAAGATGAAGTAGTCCAAATTAATATGGGCGATGAGGCCAATCCAAAGCCCATATTCATCAGCGGTAGTCTTCCCCCAGATGAGAAGGAGGAATTAATTGCCCTTATCAGGGAATATATCGACGTCTTCGCCTGGAATTATGAAGACATGCCAGGGCTCGACCCCAATGTGGCGATGCACCGCCTCGACATCAAGCCGGATGCCAAACCTGTCAAACAACAGCAAAGACGGTTTCATCCGCAAATTATGGAAGCCATCGAGGCAGAGGTTAAGAAGTTGATCGACTCAGGGTTTATCCGAGAGGAGCAGCATCCAGACTGGCTGGCCAACATTGTCCCAGTCATGAAGAAGAACGGCAAGATCAGGATATGCATTGACTTCAGGGACCTGAATGCAGCATGTCCGAAAGACAACTTTCCTCTCCCAATCACGGACGTCATCATCGATAATACGTGCGGATTCGAGAGAATGTCCTTCATGGATGGCTTTTCGGGGTATAATCAGATCAAGATGCACCCGGATGACGAGAAACATACAGCATTCAAAACGCCCCTCGGTGTCTTCTGCTACACGGTGATGCCTTTCAGTCTGAAGAACGCAGGCGCCACATACCAACGAGCGATGACTAAGATTTTTCAGAAGCACCTCAGGAAAACGGTTGAATGCTACGTTGATGATTTGGTGGTAAAAAGCCACAACAAAGAAGATCACATCAAAGACTTGAAAACGATGTTTGATCTCATGCGGAGTCATCAATTGAAAATGAATCCCACAAAATCCTTCCTCGGAATGTCCAGCAGAAAATTCCTTGGATTCGTCATCATCACTAAAGGTATACACATCGACCCTGATAAGGTGGAGGCGATAAATGAATTGCAGCCCCCGAGAAATCTAAGAGAATTCAGAGGATTGCAAGGGCGTTTAGCTTACATCCGGAGGTTCATTTCAAATCTTTCCGGGAAGTGCCAGCCGTTCTCTAAACTAAACAAGAAAGGTGTGTCGTTTGTTTAGGACGACGCCTGCCAAAAAGCATTTGAAGATATCAAGACATATCTGATGAATCCCCCTGTTCTTGTTGCACCAAAATCAGGTAAACCGTTCTTGATTTACATCAAGGCGATGAACCATTCGATAAGTGCTTTATTAGCACAAGACGATGATAATGGTCACGAACAGGTAGTTTATTACCTAAGTCGGATCTTGATAGGCGCCGAGTCTCGATATCCGATGATCGAGAAAGAATGTCTCGCATTGGTATTCGCAGTGCAAAAGATGCGACATTACTTGGTTGGACAGACGATTTACGTCATTGCTAATGTTAATCCGGTACGGGTATTCATGACTCAACCGGGTTCGATGAATTGGCGATTAGCAAAGTGGGCTCTTATCTTGTCCCAGTATGATTTGCACTTCAAACAGCAGAAGTCAGTCAAAGGACAAGCAATTTGTGATCTTTTGGCGGCAAGCCCGATAACAGATACGGTTGAAGTATATGATGACTTGCCGGATGAAACCCACGAGGTTAATACCACATCACATCAACAAGTATGGCAGTTATACTTTGATGGTGCTTCGAGAGCAGTTAATAAAGCAGTAACCCCTAGATGTCCTAAGGTCTCCTCCGGAGTTGGAGTCGTCTTAGTTTCCCCGGGGAAGCATGTTATGCCTCGAGCTTATTCACTGACAAATTCATGTTCTAATAACGTAGTAGAGTACAACGCGCTCCTCATTGGACTCAGTTTCGCCAAGGAGCTGGGGGTCGAATATCTCGAAGCTTTTGGGGATTCTCAACTGATAGTCAACCAAGTTCGTGGAGAGTATGAAGTCAGGAACCCAAATCTGATTCCATACCACCAGGAGACCGTCTGAATAGCGGATTCTTTTGAAGAATTTTATATTGAATACATCCCTCGTCTCCAGAACGCCTATGCGGATGCACTGGCAGCACTAGCAGTATCACTCGCGCAACCGCCCGAAGCTGAACTGCTAGTCACAGTAAGATCACACCAACTCTGTATACCCATATACGATATGGATATCGAAGAGGAGGATGATAGAAACATAAACGCCAAAGAGGTGAACTCAACCCAAATCAGGTCTGAGTCCCGAGATTGGCGCTTTCCCATCATTGACTACGTCCAATATGGCATTTTACCGGAGGATGTAAAAGAAAGAGAATCTATTCGCCGAAGAGCACCATGGTTCTTTTACAATACCGAGACCCATACGTTATATCGCCGGGGGTATGACGATTTGCTTCTCCGATGCCTTTCGAACGAAGAAGCAAAAGAAGTTCTTAAGGAAGCACACGAAGGAGAATGTGGCGCACATCAGCCCGGTCCCAAACTTTATGATCGAATCAGAAGAATGAGATATTTCTGGCCAACAATGGTACGTGATGCGATCGAGTACGCCCGAGAATGTCACGCCTGTCAAGTGCATGCGAATTATATGCACTAACCACCGGAGCGGTTACACACATCAACCACATCCTGGCCATTCGAGACATGGGGGATGGATATTGTCGGTCCTATCTTTCCTCCTTCAGTCAAAGGTGATCGATTTATTCTCGCTATCACCGACTACTTTTCGAAGTAGGCTGAAGCCATTCTGCTTAAAGAAGTAAAGACAAACAATGTCATCAACTTCATCAAGCATCATGTCATATACCGACACGGCTTGCCGAGGCGGATCATTCATGACAACGGTCCGCAATTCATAAGCAACGCCTTCATCAGGTTCTGTGACAAATTCAAGATTCAAGATGTTTCGTCAACGGCTTATTATCCCGCCGCTAATGGATTAGCTGAGGCTTTTAACAAGACGATCATCAAGATCTTGTCAAAACTCGTGAAAACCAATAAGCGAGATTGGGACGATAAACTCGGCGAAGCACTTTGGGCTTATCGCACCACCATACGCACACCTACGGGAGCCACCCCCTATTCGTTGGTGTACGGATGTGAAGCAGTGCTGCCGTTGGAGATTCAAATCCCCTCCCTTCGGATCGCTCTCGCAACGGAGATGACGACCGAAGAGCAACATTAAAAACGTCTCGAAGAACTCGAGAGGTTGGATGAAAAGCGCTTGGAGGCTCAACAACACATTGAGTTCTACCAGGCTAGGATATCTAGGGCTTTTGACAAAAGAGTCCGCCAAAGAAGCTTTAAGGAATGAGATCTGGTCCTCGCTGCTCGCCGACCAATAATCCTCAACTCCAAGAAGAAAGGTAAATTCGAACCCAAGTGGGAAGGACCGTTTGTAATAGACACAGTCTATTCAAATGGCGCTTATCGCTTAATTTCTTTAGAGGGTGTCAGGCAATTAATGCCAATAAATGAGAAGTTTTTGAAAAAGTACTATCCCTAGTACATTCAAGACAACTCATTTGTCGGGAAGTTCCTTGAAGAATATTACGCTTAATATTCTAGAGGATAACCCAAATTCATTTTCCAAAACCCCTCACTGATCAATTCTAATTGACAGTGAGTCCACCAAAAATGTTCTTCTGGCCCTCTTGATTCTTTCCATGAACAAGAGGTCCACTTTCAGTTCGGAGTCCCCTTTCGATAAACGAAAGAACTCCCTTCCTTTCCTCTTTGGATAAACCTTCTCATGGTTATAACCGAAGTTGAAATTTCACTTCGATAAACGGAGAACTCATCTTTCGATCAGATAACCAATCCTATAAAAGGTAAGTTTATCTAGGTCTTCCAGATTCTCGGAGTGGAGATCCCACTTCTAGTTTCTTTCTTGCACTGGAAATAGAATATAAAATTCTTCCTTTCCAGAATCAAGGAATAGAATATAAAATTCTTCCTTCCTTGCTTGGGGAATAGAATATAAAATTCTTCCTTCCCACATCGATCCTTTTTCCAAAATTTATCAATTTAGGATTCATCCTAGGTTTTTTATCCCGAAACCTAAGCAGGGATAAGTCTGCGCCTAACACGCGCTGCCGGTTTAGTCTTTCTCTGAAGAAGAAGACACCAGAGTTCGATTCTGGGGTATTTTATCCTGAAACCTAAGTAAGGATAAGTCTGCGCCTTACACGCGCTGCCGGTTAGTTCTTAACCGTTAAAAAGAACACCCGTCCGCATATTCAATATTGTGGCAGGTTGTTATTAATAACACCAAAATCCATACCTTACACGCATGGGGAATTTCATCCTGAATCCTAAGAAAGGATATGCCGACGCCTAACACGCGTCGCCGGTTTAGTCTTTTTCCGTAGAAAGAGACACCAGAACTCGATTCTGAGGTATTTTATCCCGAAGCCTAAGTAGGGATAAGTCAGCGTTTAATACACGTTGCCGGGTAGCCTATTCCCGTAACAATAGCGAAGTCTACGTATTCGAAGTCGTAGCACAAAGTCTAAGGGAGTTCATTCCTTTAGCGCAACGTTACATGCAGAACGGATTTAGACAATCCGCATGCTAGCCCGACTCAAACGGTAGTCGGTAAAGGCTAATCAAATCCGTTGAAGGCTGGGGGTTAGCTAAAAATCCTAAAGTCAACACCTAACACGCATCGCCGGGTAACCTATTCCCGTAACAAATGGTAAAGCCTATGTATTCAACATCATAGCATAAAGTCTAAGGGAGTTCATTCCTTTAGCACAACGTCACATGCGGAACGGATTAAAACAATCCGCATGTAAGCCCGATTCAAACGGTAATCGGTAAGAGCACGTCAAATCCGTTGAAGGCTGAGGATTTGCCAAAAATCCTAAGTCAACGTCTCATACACGTTGCTGTTTAGTCTTTTCACAGGAGAAAGACGAAGTCTACGTATTCAATATCGTAGCACTAAAAGGGTTAACTCTTTTAGCTTAACGTTACATGCGGAACGGATTTAGACAAACCGCATGCTAGCCCGACTCAAACGGTAGTCGGTAAAGGCTCATCAAATCCATTGATGGCTGAGAATTTGCCAAAAATTCTATGAATACGAGTCATTGACGCATCAATTTTATAAATTGGTCTCGTGACTCAAGTATCTGCCACGCTCCAATTCCTTAAGAGCTTAAACTGTGTATACTCCAATAAGGTATACGAGTATAAACTATCCCCTAATTTGTGTTGAGAAGTTCCTGGAGAATATTTTTCTAAAACATTATGCCGGACAACGCGTCGCAAACAAAGACTCAACGCCAACAATCGAGGGTCAGTTATATGTTGAACCAACAAGCACGAGCTAAAGATTGGAAAATCAGGAATCGATTTCAAGTTCAAAATTCCGACAACGGTCAGACAATAAATGCAGCACCGAAACCCTTACAGACGTTCGACAAAGCACCGGATAGTCTAAAGGATTGAAGGAATATAGAACGAAAAGTCATTCCAAGGTCCCGTCACACCAACTCAGTGTAGGGGCAATCATATCCAAAGCATTCCAGACTCTTCTATAAAAGAACGAGACTGAAATACTTTGGAGGGGGTATCTGTAGGCGTATAAAATTGCCTATAGGTCCCTTAGCACAGCTCGACAAGGTGATTCAATGAAACAACGAACCATCGAGTGACAAGGCAACGAGATCAACAAATTGCACACGAGCAACGGAATTCGCGTGCGGAATCAATCCAACAATTCGGGAAGTCAACGAGTCGTCCAACCGTAAAACGGATTCGAACTCAAACACCAAGGCGGATTTACTGCCAAATCAAGACCACACAATCGGATCAAAGTCCAGATCAGCAACGAAACAAATCACGGACAAAACAACCGAACGACGGACACCACGGCAACACTCGGGGGGACTCGGCCGAAACCGAGCCACCCCAAGGTGGCTCGGCCCAAGCCGAGCCACCCTGAGGTGGCTCGGTGGCCGAGCCAGGTGGCTCGGCCAAGGCCGAGCCACCCATGGGTGGCTCGGCCCAGAACTGTGCACGGGCACAGTTCTGGGTGCCTATAAATAGGCCTTCAGATTCATCATTTCAGAGGACTTTTGGAAGAACTTTTGGAGAGCCGAAACTTTGCCGGATTGAGACCTCGTGCTTGAGTTTTTGAAGGCTTGAAGACTTGGACATTCGGATCTGATTCTTGGCGAGCACCCGCATCACAAAAGGCAGGAGTTCGAGAGGATCGAGATCTCAGATCTACGTTGCTACACTCCGGATCAAAGCTTGGTCTTTGATCCCGAGATTTGAGCGGTTGTTTCCTTGGTGAAACAATCCCTCCGGCTATTATTTCCTTGGTGAAATAATACCCGTAATATTGCGTAGATCTGTTCGGATCAAGATCACGCGGTAGTCCACGGCAAATAACCCCGGCGCACGCAAACAACCCACGTAAGCGAGTGACCGGATAACAGGAGCTCGTGATTTGTTCGGTAAACAAGAGAAAAGTTGTAATTTTTTCTTTTTTGTTTGATTTTCATTGTAACCAGATCTTATAAAAAGACCGGATCTTTCTGTAACGCAAAAAGTTGTTCTTTAAGAGTACAATGGAATCGTCAATGAAGAAAGCATCAGTTTTTCCCGCGAACACTCGTCGCACCAGAATCAGGTAAACCGTTCTTGATTTATATTAAGGTGATGAACCACTCATTAAGTGCTTTGCTCACACAAGACGATGACAACGGTCACGAACAGACCATCTATTACTTAAGCCGAACTTTGGTAGGTGCTGAGTCTCAGTATCCAATGATCGAGAAGGAATGCCTCGCTTTGGTGTTTGCCATCCAAAAGATGCGGCACTATCTCGTTGGACAGACAATCTATTTTATTTCAAACGTTAACCCAGTTCGGGTATTCATGACGCAACCGGCCACTATGAATTGGAGATTAGCGAAATGGGCCTTACTCCTGTCCCACTACAATTTGCACTTCAACAACAAAAGTTAGTCAAAAGATAGACAATTTTAGATCTTTTGGCAGCTAACCCTACAACTGATGCAGCCGAATTGTATGAAGATTTTCCAGACGAAAGCTATGAGGTCAATGTTACTTCTCATCAACACATTTGGCGATTGTACTTCGATGGCGCTTCCCGAGCAACCAACACAGCTAGCACTCCTGGTAATTCTAAAATCTTCACAGGAGTCAGAGTCATCCTAGTCTCCCCGGAGAATCATGTGATACCCCGAGTTTACTCGTTGCTAGGAAAATACTCCAACAACGTAGCCGAATACAACGCGCTGCTTATCGGACATAGCTTTGCCAAAGAGCTAGGAGTCGAATATCTTGAAGCTTTTGGTGATTCTCAATTGATAGTCAATCAAGTTCAAGGAGAGTATGAAGTTAGGAATCAAGACTTGATACCATACCACAAGGTGGCCATCGAGATGGTAGGTTCATTTGAAGAATTCTTCATCGAATACATTCCACGTCTTCAAAACGCATACGCAGATATATTGGCAGCATTAGCAGTATCTTTGGCACAACCTCCCGACACAGAACAATAGGTTACCATCAAAACTCATCAACTTTTTGTGTCAGAATGCACTTTGGAAATCAAAGAGGCGCATACGACCAAAATTGAACTCGAACCTCGAGATTGGCGATTCCCTATTATCGACTACATCGTACATGGAATTTTACTGCAAGATGTAAAAGAAAGAGACTCGGTGCGACGAAGGGCACCGAGATTCTATTACAACTCAACGACCCAAACATTGTATCGCCACGCATACGACGGGTTACTGCTTCGATGCCTCTTAACAAAAGAAGCAAAAGAAGCTATCAAAGAAGCTCATGACAGAAATTTTAGTGCACATCAACCCGATCCCAAGCTTTGCGATCGTCTCAGAAGAATGGGGTATTATTGGCCAACCATGGTCAAGGATACGATTGACTACACTCGACGGTACGATGCGTGTCAAGTACACGCAAATTATATGCACCAATCCTCGGAGTACCTACATCCATCGGCTACTTCATGGCCATTCGAGACATGAGGGATGGACATTGTTGGTCCTATTTTCCCACCATTAGTAAAGGGTGACCGTTTCATTTTAGTAATCACCGATTATTTCTCAAAGTAGGCTGAAGCAGTTCCGCTAAAAGGAGTAAAGAATAGCAACGTTGTCAGGTTTATTGAACATCATATCATTTATCGATATGGAGTTCAGAGACGAATCGTACACGATAACGGTCCTCAGTTTGTAAGCAACGCCTTCATCAAATTTTGCGGGAAGTTCAGAATTGAAGATGTCTCATCGACGACATACAATCCCATGGCAAATGGATTAGCAGAGGTATTCAACAAGACAATCATAAAGATTTTGTCAAAGCTTGTGAGAACCAAAAAGTGAGACTGGGATGATAAACTTAACGAAGCCCTTTGGACCTATCGTACTACAGTCCGCACACCTACCGGGGTGACTCCGTACTCACTAGTATATGGATGCGAGGTTGTTCTTCCCTTGGAAATTCAAATACAATCCCTTTGTATCGCTCTCACAACAGGGATGACGACAGAGGAACAACACAAGAAACTTCTCGAAGAACTTGAGATGTTAGATAAGAGGCATTTGGAAGCTCAGTAGCAGATCAAGTTTTACCAAGCCAGAATTCCTTGTGCTTTTAATAAAAAAGTTAAGCAAAGAAGCTTCAAGGAAGGAGATTTGGTCCTCGCCGTCCGGCGGCCAATGATACTTAACTCTAAGAAAAAAGGCAAGTTTCAACCCAAATGGGAAGGACCATTTATGATAGAGACAGTCTACTCCAATGGTGCATACCGTCTAGTCACCCAAGATGATGTCAAGATCATGATGCCAATAAATGGGAAATTCCTAAAAAGGTACTATCCTTAGTATACTCAGGATAACTCGCTAAAATGGGAAGTTCCTAGAGAATATTATACAGGGTGTTCTTAAGGATAACCCGAGATCAGCTAGATTGGCTATAATATTCCCTCACGAAACTCCCACTGTTATTGATGATTTACACTCTTCCACCAAAATATTCCTCACTGATCAAATTAATTAACGGTGGGTCCGCTAAAATTCTCCCTGGTTTACTCCACTCAAACTCCCGCTACGTCTGTGCACTCAATACTCCCATGGTTAGAGTCTAGATATAGTACTCGGAATTTTAATCTCCTGATCATTAATAATTTTCAAACCCCTCAGTGTTAAGTATTTGTCACTTAACACTACGAACACCCTTTGAGTGATTTGTACGAATCAACACTCCCACTGTAATTTGTACTCCCGCTCTCACTGTTCACTTGGTCAAACCTTCCTACAGTTAGGACCAAAGCTAACTTCCCCTCTCGATTCTTTCAATGAATGAGAGGCCCACTTTCAAACTGGACTTTCCTTTCGATAAACAAAAGACCTCCACCCCAATTGAACGACCAAACCTATAAAAGTTTGGGTCGTCTCAGTACCTCCTCTTGATCAAAACCATCGAACAGTTATGGCCCAAGCCAGGATTTCTTTTCGATAAATGAAAAGCGCTCATCCTTTTCCCTTCAGTCAATCCTATAAAAGTTAGGGCTGAAGTCGAAAACTCGTCTTCAAGTCAGGTAACCAATCTTATGAAAGTTAGGGTTATCTGAATCTTTTTAATTCTTAGAGTGGAGATCCCACTCTTAGTTTCATCTCGCGGATTCTCAAAGTAAAAATCCCCACTTTGAGTTTCTTTTGTAACCGGAGATAGAAAATAAAATTCTTCCTCCCCAGTATCAGGTTCACTTCTGCCCCAAGAGAAGGTTCAGAGATAGAATATAAAATTCTTCCTCTTCAGTGTCCGGTTCATCTTTGCCCCAAGAGAAGGCACCACATTCCAACACTAATAATCCGTGCCTTACACGAGTGGGAAATTTTATCCTGAATCCTAAGTAGGGATAAAGCAACATCTAACGCGCATTGCTGGTTTAGTCTTTCACCGACTGAAAAAGACACCAGAATACAAGTCTGGGGAATTTTATCCCGAAGCCTAAGAAGGGATAGGTCAGCATCTAACACGTGTTGTCGGGTGGTCTGTTCCCGTAAAAATGACTAAGTCTACATATTCAATATCGTAGCACTAAAAGGGTTAACTATTTTAGCATAACGTTACATGTGAAACGGACTTAGACAATTCACATGCTAGCCCGACCCAAATGATAGTCGGTAAAGGTTCACCAAACCCGTTTATGGCTAAGGGTTTGCCAAAAATCCTAAAGTCTATATCTAACACATGTTGCCGAGTGGTCTATTCCTGTAAAAATGATCAAGTCTACGTATTCAATATCGTAACACTAAAAGGGTTAACTCTTTTAGCATAACGTTACATGTGAAACGGACTTAGACAATTCACATGCTAGCCCGACCTAAACGGTAGTCGGTAAAGGCTCATCAAACCCGTCGATGGCTGAGGGTTTACAAAAAAATCCTATAAGCATTACAGTTGATTATTCTAAGCAGAATGAAAAATCGTAATAAGAATGAAAGTATATTGAACAAAAATATATTTTCATTAACAAAATCAAGCGTTCAGATACAACAAATTGCGGACACTCTACATCAAGCTTATGACTAAGGATTTGTTGCTCTAATTTGGATAATTCTTCGACATAGGTCCGCTAAAGCTCACATTGCAGTTCCGCCTTGAAAGATTCTTCAGAGATAGATAAAATTTTGATAGCTTCCTCCTCCATTTTGTCTAATCTCTCTTCTGAGAGCGTCACCTTGCTCGATATCACAAGCCTGCCATGATCTTCCCCAGCCCTGGTCACCTCCAAAATAGCCCTTCGCTCTTCCGCCTCCGCAAGCTTTCGCTTAAGCTCTGTTATCTCTACGCCGGTAGAAGCTATGGAAGAATCAAGTTCGTGTATATGGGCCAATCTCTCAGAGAGAACCTCCTACACATGGTCGACCCGTTTTCTTTGTGCCTGGATCCTGAGCTCGGCTGATGCTCGAGTTTCACGCTGGGATTGTAGATGGGTCTCTATCTGAGCAGCAACATAACCAGGAGCACCAACGGAGCAGAGCTCTTGTAGCTTTTCAAATTCATGCTTTAACCATTTCAGGTCATCGGTTAAGGCATCTGCAATTCTTAGCGAGCCGACGTCCCTCACCGAGGCTATTTTGCGCTCAAGAAAAGGTCGGAATTGATAGAAAGGCAGTCCTTTCTATAAAAGTTTGTCGATCAATGACCCTACGAAATTGAAAAAGTGGCTGACCTCTAAACATAGGATGAGCTTTTCTGGATCATCATCCGACAATAAAGCCTTAACCATGTCCCGGAGTTGGGACGACAACCCTATAAGAAAGAGAAGAGATGAATATTCCAAAGTATAAAGCAATTCTAAGTCAAGACATGATGCAAAATTTACCAAAGCCTACGAAGCTTGCTTCTGCAAAACGCACCACATCCTGTTCCATTCGCCCAACTTCATGAATCGCAGGAAGCATGGTGGGGGTAGCAGCCGTTGAAGTACAAACTTATTCGGTTGGTCTCACGGTTTGTTCAGTTAGGTTCCCCCCAATAGTTGCAACACTCGCTGTATATGGCGTCTCCGAAGGAATTAAGAGTTACGTCTCGAAAGCCGATAACCGAGCATCGATAACAATCCCTGCCAACAACAAGAAATCGAGACCCTCAGATTCATCAAAACCTCCAACAAGAGTAGCTCTATCAGTCTTAGCGTTTGGTCCTACGATTGGAACTCTCCTATGGTTAAATGGAAGCCGACAAATGAATATGTAACATGGGAATAAAAATCATACCGGCAGGCGAATTAGCTGTGTCCATTGGTTCGGCAGCCTCACGCTGGGCTTGTTCAGACAACATATCTTCAAAAAGTCTGTCGTCAGAGTTTAAAGATACGGGATGGTGATCGGGTGAGGGTACACCCGTTTCTCCCAGGGCCGCATCGCGAAAGGCTCCCTCCTCGCTTAGATCCCCCACTGAAACACCTACAAAGAATCAAAGTGTTAAAGTAGAAAGAGGAAAAGCTGAGAATGTGCAATAAGAGGAAGTGAAATTCACCTTCAGTAGCTACGCTGGGTTCCACAGCCTTATTACTCGGGATCGTTTCTTGCAAGTTTTCTAAGAGGGTAAGAAGCATAGAAATGATTAGCATAGACACAAATTCTGAATCGTTCAAATCCATCCAAATAAAAGACCTATCACCGATTTTAGATGTACCTGGATCTCCAACCCTTTCACCTATATGAGGTCCGACGCCGGAGTCCACAACAGCTTCAACATTTGTACCTACTTCAGCACCTGCAGGCTCCTCAGCCATAACCTCATCCATTGGTCGAGAGAAGTTAGACCTTTCAAAATCATCAAATATGGGAGAAATAGGATCATATTCCTCTTCACCTTCTTCACGACCTCCTGAGACACAGTAATGACTAAGTCTAGGAATTAATAAATAAAACAGTCAAAGGATCACAAAGAGTTAAAACATTACATTCTCCACCGATAGGTATATCAGTGGAAGGCCTCATTTCCGACGCTAGGAGTCCACCACATCGCTTGGAAGCAACTTTTTACGCTTAGCAGGGGGAGCCTCCTCCTGATCAATGACTTGTTCATGAACCAATTTAGAACGTGACTCTAGCCCTGAAGTGACTTGAGTTGTAGGCTAAGATCTTGTCCGACGTATCAGTTAAGGCTCTTCTTCCTCCTTCTCCTCGGAATCCGCACTTGGGAGTTTAACTGACGTCCTATTAGGATAAGTGAATAAAACTTGCATCCTTGGCCTCTTCGGAGCCGGCGAAGATTTAGATAATTTTGAGCGGCAAGCTCGATCATCTTTTGCTAACTCAATTAATTCTAAGGAGAGAGGATCTGACAGCCCTGTTCTCAGATCTTCTTTTTCATTGACTATGGCCTCTTGCCCACTCGCAATATCAGTTTTCGGGATCTCAGCATCAGGAGGAAAAATGGTTTCCTTCTGCCTCTCCTGGCCAGAAGGACTCGCTCGTTCTTTTCCTCTTCTTTTTTGAAACTCAGCCTCGTACACCATCCGAGTGGCAATCCGAGCTGCTTCTTCGGACGCTAACTCTATGATTGGTCGTACAGCCACAGATTCGTTTGTCACCAAAAGCCACCGACATTATAGGAAAGTCAGCTCTAATTTGCGCTCAACACCGGGGAGTTTGAACATAGCACCAGTGCAGCCGGTTATACTCCACAACCATGCCCTGGCCCCATCTATCAATCCACCATGAGTACGGAGCTGTCGATTTGGGTTCCTGATATAAATCTGATCATACCCGAATTGGAATGCGAACTGACACGACAAGTATGGCTCCATATAGCAGCGGTTCTTCACCCGGAAGATCAAGTAGCCCGACCGGATATTGATCAACCAATCAAAGCAACTGGAATCAAGGGAAGTCTGACCCGTACCCAGCGCTTCCGTATCGACTAGTGAATCGCCATATTGACTCAAAAATCGCGGAAAACAAGTAGGGAAGACCCAGCACTTCTGGTTTAAAAGTTGCCTCTTAATCTCTGCGAACCCTCGTCCTTTCCATTTACAGCTTCCTATTAATTAGAGAAAAGAAACGGATGAGTCTACAAAAATTAGGGCCGACATCATATCCAAATGGTGGAGGACGAGCCAAGCCATCAAGTAGGTGTTGGGAAGCTCCACCTTGGTGAGAGGGATTTGAGCTGATGGTTTACCCTCCCCTTGAGTGAACACCTTCATAATATGACGAAGCCCTCTATGAATATCCACAGTCATCGCTGGAAGAAGAGACGGATTTTTTGGATGAGCAAGCAGAACTGTAGGATAAAGAACTTCTAGAGGCAACGCATCAGTAGATTGGTACGGCACCACGCACTTCTTTAACCAGATGGCGAGGTAGCCGGCAAGCAACGTGGTAGGTCGGATCGGTTATACCGCTTGCCACAAAAATGTTTGGAACTTAGTTCCAGCGACAAAATCATCTTCAACGCCAGCTGTGGTGTAAGACTGGGTGTTGGACTTTCCGATTAGCTCGTTAACTTCTGAGAGCCCACCAAAGCTTATCCGATGAATACACCCAACCAAAACACCGGTGACCAGTTGCTGGTAGCTCTCGACCCAAACTCGTAAGTCGATTTTTTATAGTGTTGGAATTGGTAAGAACCTCACCTCTGGGGGGGATCATTCAATCCTAGGACTCCCAGATGTAGCCCTATTATTCGATTGCGATTACTTGATCCGGGAATCGCCCCATGGGTCATGTAGTCGCAATGAACACGATCGTGCTCCTCTGTTAACCCCCATGACATTTCCCGTGGGATGGCCTGGCACCATAGCTTAGTAAACAAACGATGACGAGGAATCAGAGGGAGATATAAGTGACCGCCGTTATCATGATGCATCCATTGTTCAACTTTGAGAGACGCAGCAGCTGGATCTTCTACAGAGTCAACGAACAAGTAGTCTGGTTTCCTCAATGGATGTGTAGAGCTTGGGTCTTTCACTAGAGGCACATCCGTAATAAGCTGCCTTAAAACGTAACGCTCTCCCTTCCTTATTAGCAGCGAGAGCTCTTTCGGTGTACCCAGAGCAAATTGTGTAGCCACCGATATAGGAATTGGCTCATCGGTACAGGAATAAGCCTCACTACAACGACCTTCCACCGCATGAGCATTAAACACCTTCGAGGGAAACTCAACTAAGGTAAACAATATGTGATTATTAGATACAATCATAAATACCTATGTCAAGGCAGTATAAGCGTTGAACTCATCTTACGAGCTGTGAAATAGAGTCACGATCTTATTAACTAGACGAGACGATTAAGAACTATGCTATATACACGAAGTACGGGATATATCATCACGCGGACAACGTGATAATATACCCGCCCTCTAGAATATAGCGTAGTAGGAAATCGCCCCAAGTTAATTCAGACATGCCTTGACCAAGTAAAACATGTCTTGTGAAGCGTCCACTCCCATGAAAGAGAGTGGCGGCTTTTCTCTATTGCCTCACCAAGGAGAACAAAGCGGGGATGCAATATGCAGCATGATATATTAATATTGAGTTCATGAATAAAAAGAGACGATGAAGTTATACTTGCGCAACTGAACGGTGTCGACTCGGGAGACTGGGTCACCGAACGACCTCGAGGGACGCATGATCTCTTAGGCGACATATCTACAAATAGAGTTAACAATTCGACTACGTCAGAGGTTGAGAAGTAGCAAGCTGGTACAAATGGAAAATTACGCTATTCTACAAAGTAGGATTTATCGGTTAAAAATCCGATTAAACCTACATAGTGGGCCAGATGTAGATTTAGTTTCAACCCATGACAGCTCAAATCAAGACAAATATCTCGCAATTTCGATTCAAGATATGCATGTATCTAAACAAGAAAACTCGACGTGCTTACAAATCTAATTCTCATATATGGCTAAAACCCCCAAAGATCACTAGCCTAAGTTAGACTAAATTCGTGAATATAAGGGTCAGTCACAATCATAGGTCTCAAAGATTATTAGCCAAGCACAAATTCAAGAATCAAGTGCTCGGGTCTCGAATAGGATCGAACAAACCAAGAATTGGGTTTCAAATGGGCAACTAGACAACAACTCTTACAACTCTGAGAGTCAGAATCAAACCAATATCCATGGTCAAGCACCTTAAATTTAGTTCTCATTTAAAATTAAACTTTAGTTTCAATTATTCCCCAAAATCGAGAATTAAAGGATTGAATTCAACTGAAACTGGGAATAAGGGAGTGTGAGTTTACCTGAATTAGAGAAAATAAACTCGATGGGGAAGGGAACACAGATTCGTTCAAGAAGAATCAACGGCAACTACCTCGAATACAACCAAATCCAAAACACCTAGGTCAAAAGAAAAAGAGGTTTTCTCTCATTTGTTCATTCTGAAATCAAAGAATGAAGGAAGCAGAGGAGATATACCTGAAACGCAAGGATAGGGTGGGCTCCGTAGCACAAATCTCGTTACAGGCCCTAAGAACTGGAGATCAAAAGCTGAAACCCTAGCCCTCAAAAGCTAATTAAAACTGACGACCACGAGTTTTGAAGAAGCAAAGAGAAAAGGAAAGAAGGGTTCTTAAAAAAAAAAAAAGAAGGAGAGAACCGTTCTTGAGGAAATGGCTTGGAAGAAATTTGAAACGACAAAGAAGAGAAGGAAGAAGAAGTCTGGTTTTAAAAAGAGCCCTCAACCGAACCAAACCTAGTTTGAACCGCCCGAACCAAGCCAAACTAGACCGAACCAAATCAAGAACTCAACCCAAGGACTCCTTTCCTGACTCGCACACATGCGAGTCACCAAATGGTGGCTCGCATGCATGCGAGCCTCCATTTACTAGCTCACACGTGTGACAAGCTGTTTGGCCAATTTACGGATATTTTGACCTATTTTCGAGTATTTTCGATGTATACGAGACCCGTATTCCTACTCCAATGGGTATATGAGTCTAAACTATTTCCTACCTTCACCGGGAAGTTTCTGGAGATTATCACTCAGAATATTTTTATGGATAACCCGGCAAAACTCCCATGAGTATACGAGTATAAACTGGTCCCCATAGCTCCAATACATTAAGAGCTTAAACTGTGTGAACTCCAGTTAACGTACGAGTATAAACTGCTTTAATGCCGGTCATTGCGTCAATAACGTCGGTAACTTCGCTAAGGGAAATTATGTGTTGGACCCTAGAGGGGGGGTGATTAGGGTCAAGAGGCTATAAAAGTGCAATAAAAATAAGTTAAGCAAACCACAGATATTTGATGCAAACAAAATAGAGGAGAAAGGGTTAGGAATTGTTATCCTGTGACGCGCGATATGTTAACAGGGTTCGGTCCGCTGACCTACGTCCCCGGTCCCCACTCTCGAGGAGAAATCCACTACACAATCCGGTTTGGAAGTCGGAACTTCGTCTACACAGCGATCCCCTCACGATCTCACACTACATAGATAGATCTACACAAGATCACACTCCCACACAGTTGATCTACACAAGATCACTCTCTCAAGACAGTAGAAATGGTGTAAGACTCTCTCTTTACAACGTCCCTATGGCAAAGAGAAAGAACACACTGAAGCTGGAAAGTGAACACACAAAAAACACAGCAGAAACAGGTTTGAAATTGAAACTCAGTAAAGCAGCGACTCTGGGTTTTTTGCAAAGGCTGGGACACAGAGGAAGAAGAAGAGATAGGGTTTAAATAAAAGAAATAGCTGTTTTAAACCCATCCCTTAATCCCCCAAAATCTGGAATAGAAACGTCGCTGAGATCTGTACTGAGCGGCGCCACAAAAGGAAACATTTTACCATTTGAAAAAAATACGACGGTCAACCGGCAGAAATATCGGTCGACCGACAGAAACGTTCGGTCGACCGACAAAAATTTCGGTCGACCGCTATCCAGTTCAAAAACGAGAAAAAACAAGCAGAGACTTATCCGGTCGACCGGTGCGGTCGACCGAAGGAAGCTATCACGGTCGACCGACAAACTCTCTGCTGCCCAGTGAGGAATGAACATAGGTGCGTTCGACCGATGCGGTCGACCGCATTCTGATACATCCCAAACACTGTTTTTGACTCAACTAAAATATTTGGAAAATATTTATTTGACCTCTGAAAATTATGAAACTTTGTAAAACGTTTTTAATGCTAAAGACAAACTGTTTGGAAAAGGAATTTTGCAGATAGGTCCTCATACTTTTGAAAGATAGTATTTTGTGAAAAACGTTTAAAAACATAAGTATGAAAACGTGTGTGTGATATCCCAATAGCTTCAAGTGACGTTAATAACTCTTTGTCTACATTCTAGCACTAGAGAGAAAAATAAAAGATAGCTAATATCCTCATATAGAATGCAATGCTTGAGTCTTGATATAGCTTTAATTTGATGAAGCTTCTATTTGAATTTGTTGTTCTTGAGATAACGTTGCTTCATTTCTATGCCTCCACCTCCTTTGGATATCTTCGTTGTAGCGCATATTCCATCCAATCCTCCATAGATGGTACTAATAAGCTTGATAAATGAGTTCACTATATTTGCACTCAAATAGCTATTAGTACTGATAATGGTGGTTGTAAAACATCATCAAAACAAAAGGGCTAACAATCTCCCCCTTTTTGATGATGACAACCAACCATTATATAAGAGCAAAAAATAAATATAGCTTATAGATAGGTGCTCCCCCTATCTATGAGCTCCCCCTAAGTATATGCAACAAATGAGGAGATTTCTCTCCCTCTTTGTCACCATCAAAAAAGGGGTAAAGAAAAAAATGTAAAATGCATGATAACGAGCAAGCAATGTAGAACATTCACATAGTGCATAAGCCCAAACCATTTCTTATGTGATAAAAATCATTCTCTCCAAGAGGCTTAGTAAATATATCCGCTAGTTGAGATTTTGTGTCAACAAAAACTAGGGATACATCTTGCTTCTCTACATGATCGCGTAAGAAATGATGGCGCACATCAATATGCTTGGTTCTAGAATGCAAAACTGAATTTTTGGAAATATTTATAGCACTAGTGTTATCACAAAATATTTTTATATTTTGAAAATTCAAATCATAGTCAACTAAGTTTTGTTTCATCCATAAAACTTGAGCACAACATAAACCGGCGGCAATGTATTCCGCTTCCGTAGTGGACAATGCAACACAATTTTGCTTCTTGGAAGCCCAAGAAACAAGTGAATTTCCTAAAAATTGGCATGTTCCACTCGTACTCTTGCGATCTACCTTACATCCGGCAAAGTCGGCATCACAAAAACCGTATAAATCAAAAGAAGTACTTTTTGGATAAAATAAACCAAGATTAAAAGTACCATTAACATATTTAATGATCCTTTTAACCGTAATTAGATGAGATGCTTTAGGAGAAGCTTGAAAACGTGCACATGCACATACACTAAACATGACGTCGGGTCTACTAGCGGTAAGATAAAGAAGACTACCTATCATACATCGGTATAGTTTTTGGTCCACATCTTCACCACTCTCATCCGCATCAAGCTTAACACTAGTACTCATGGGAGTAGGCGCATGCTTAGAGTTCTCCAAATTGAATTTCTTCACCAATTCCTTACCATATTTGCTTTGGGAAATGAATATCCCATCCTTAGTTTGCTTGACTTAAAGCCCGAGAAAGAATGTAAGCTCTCCCATCATACTCATCTCAAAATGATCCTGCATAACCTTAGAAAATTCCTTACACAAGGATTCGTTAGTAGCACCGAAAATGATATCATCAATATATATTTGAACTAAAATAAAATCATTTTTCCTTTTTCTCACAAAAAGAGTGTTATCAATTGTTCCTTTTGAAAAAGCATTTTCAACAAGAAAACTAGAGAGGCGAGCATACCAAGCTCTAGGAGCTTGTTTCAACCCATATAAAGCTTTTTGAACCCGGTAAACATGATTAGGAAAAACATGATCAATAAAACCGGGGGGTTGCTCAACATATACTTACTCTTCTATAAAACCATTTAAGAAGGCACTTTTAACATCCATTTGAAATAATTTGAAGTTTTTGAAGCTAGCAAATGCCAAAAACATCCTAATAGATTCCAACCTTACAACCGGTATAAAGGTTTCATCATAGTCTATGCCCTCCTCTTGATTGTATCCTTGGGCAACCAAACGAGCTTTATTTCTAGTAACAATGCCATGTTCATCAAGTTTGTTTCTAAAAACCCATTTAGTACCAATTATACTAGCATTGTTAGGTCTAGGAACTAGTTTCCAAACATCATTTCTTGTAAAGTTGTTTAGTTCTTCATGCATAGCCAAAACCCAAAATTCATCATTTAAAGCATCATTAATCTTTTTAGGTTCTAGTTGAGATAGGAATGCAACATTACCACACTCACTCAAGGCTTTTGAGCGAGTAACAACTCCTTTTGAAGGGCTCCCAATTATTTGTTCCTTTGGATGGTTTGATGCGAATTTCCAAGCTTTAGGAAGTTCAACTTGTTCATGAGCATTGGAGCTATCCACATCCTTTTGAGCTTCTATAGAGTGAGTATTATTGATTTGTAAAAAGTCCAATCCTCCCTCAACATCATCATCATCATCTTTCCTAGGTAAAACAACTTGAGAGCCAACATTAGTCTCATCAAAAGTAACATTTATAGATTCTTCAACAATGAGACTTCGTTTATTGAAGACCCTATAAGCCTTACTTCGAGGTGCATAACCCAAGAAAATGCCAACATCAAGTTTAGAATCAAATTTGTCATGATGATCTTTTGTATTTAAAATAAAACATTTGCAACCAAAGATACGAAAATAACCAATAAAAGGAGTTTTTCCATAATAAAGTTCATAAGGAGTTTTCTTAAGCTTTGGTCTAATCAAAACACGATTTAAAATATGGCAAGCCGTATTGACGGCCTCCGCCCAAAAATATTTTGGCAAATCAAAAGAATTTAGCATAGTACGTGCCATCTCTTGTATGGTGTGATTTTTTCGTTCAACAACACCATTTTGTTGTGGTGTTCTAGGAGCGGAAAACATGCGAGTTATACCATAATGAGCACAAAATTCATAGAAGTAATCATTTTGGAATTCACCTCCATGATCACTTCTAATTTTCACAACTTTCAAATCTTTTTCATTTTTAATTCTTTTAACATGATTAGAAAATTCTTCAAAATAATTATTTTTATTTGCAAGAAATATTGTCCATGTAAAACGCGAAAAATCATCAATAAACACTAAAACATAGTGTTTCCCTCCAAGAGAGGTAACACGCATAGGACCAAACAAATCAAGATGAAGTAATTGCAAAGGTTTAGAAGTAGATACCTCATTGATGGATTTGAAAGAGGATTTAGTTTGTTTACCTTTGGCACAATCCTCACATGTGCTATCTTTGATAAAGTGCAAATTTGGTAACCCTTTTACAAGATTTCTCTTAGACAACTTTGATATTAAATCCATATTTGCATGTCCAAGTCTCTTATGCCAAATCCAAGGGTTTTCATCAATTGCCGCAAGGCACTTCACATCTTGATTCACTAGTTTATTCATCTCAAAAATATATACATTAGCTTTGCGATTAGCAATAAAAATAATTTTTCCATTCATACTAATGATGCATTTATCCGATTTAAATGAAATATCAAAACCTTTATCACTTAATTGGCTAATACTAAGAAGATTGTGATTCAAACCATTTACCAAATAAACATCTTCAATAACGGGTGAGGGTTGCTTACCAATAGAACCAACACCAATGATTTTACCTTTCTCACCACCACCGAAGGAGACGCTACCTCCTTTAATCCTTGATAGGGTTGCAAATAACTCTTTGTGAGCAACCACTATCAAGGTACCACATCTCCTTACGTCGTTACCGTGATGTTCCCTACAAGAGATGAAGATGAAGATGTAGTAGCTTTAGGTACCCAAGTCTTGGGTCCTTGGTGGTTAGTAGTCTTGGTACCTTTGGGTACCCATGTCAATCCATAAGATTCAAAATTATCTTTAATTCTACAATGAGTAGAAATATGACCATGTTTCATGCAATATGTGCACACAAAATTTCTTTTGTATGTATGAGCACGAGAACCATGAAACCTATTTCTACCATGGTGATGATGGTTAGCATAAGCATGAGTGGGTCTAATCCTACCACTCTCAATTTCAAGTCTCTCAATCTTAGATCTTAATTGTTTGTTTTCAAAATCAAGATCTCCAAGCAGTTCATCTTTTAATGCAAGAGAGGTTTGTAATTGTTCAAGCTTAATATCACAAGAGGCATGCAACTTTTGAAAAGAAGAAAATTCTTTTGACATTCTTTTAAATTCAAAGTTCAATTCTTCTAGAGCGGTAGCTAGATCACATTGCATGTAAAATGATTCACTCTCGGTGTCGGATATTACCTCATGATCAAGAGCCATGAAGCAAACGTTGGGATCATGAAGAGCAAGTTTAGCTCCATCTTCATTGCTATCCGAGTCGCTTGGTTCGGATTCCTCCCATCCGGCATACATGGGCTTCTTCTTCTTGTATTTCATGTACTTCTCCTTGAGCCTCGGGCAATCCTTAGCGATATGGCCCGGTTCATTGCATTCAAAGCATTTTCCTACACGAGAAGGAAATTTGTTGTTAGATCGTGGGTTTAATTTCTTGTTCATTTTTATGAGTCTAGAAATTCTTCTAGAGAGATGAGCCACTTCTCTAGAAAAATCAACTTCATTATCCGATGACGGAGATGAGTAATCACTAGCTCCTTTGAGAGCTATGGTCTTCAATTTTGGTGATGGCTCCTCAACTTCTCGTGAGGGCACTTCCTCCTTCTCCTTTCCCTTAAGCTTCTTCTCATGGACCTTGAGCTTTCCGATGAGCCCATCAAGAGGTAAAGTGGTAAGGTCATGAGCTTCTTCTATTGCCGTTGCCTTGGGTTCCCACATCGGAGTCAATGAACGAAGAATCTTGTAGTTCGTCTCTTGAATAGTCAATTTCTTGCTAAGACCATGCAATTCATTGATAATGTTAGTGAAGCGAGAAAACATAGCATCAATTGATTCATTTGGAAGCATTTGAAATAACTCATATTCATGCATAAGTCCACTAATCTTGGATTCTTTAACTTGTGGGGTTCCTTCATGTGTGATACACAATTTCACCCATATTTCGTATGCGGTTGCACACGTAGAAACTCTATTGTATTCATTTGGGGAAAGACCACAAATCAAGGCGTTCATATCCTTAGCATTGAGATTAGCTTGGTGCCTCTCTCCATCGGTCATAGTTCTAACTTTGGACTTCTCTACGTATTTTTTCTCTATGAGTTCTAGGATGTCAAGGTCAATGCAATGAAGGTAAATTTTCATCCTAGCCTTCCAATAAGCAAAGTTACTACCGGTGAAGAGTGGTGGTCTAGTGGTGGATTGTCCCTCTAGCATATGCACATTCATTGAAGCCTCCATTAGATCTTTTCTCTAAGGTGATTAAACCAAAAACTAATATAGAGACCAAGCTCTGATACCAATTGTTGGACCCTAGAGGGGGGGTGATTAGGGTCAAGAGGCTATAAAAGTGCAATAAAAATAAGATAAGCAAACCACAGATATTTGATGCAAACAAAATAGAGGAGAAAGGGTTAGGAATTGTTATCCTGTGACGCGCGATATGTTAACGAGGTTCGGTCCACTGACCTACGTCCCCGCTCCCCACTCTTGAGGAGAAATCCACTACACAATCCGGTTTGGAAGCCGGAACTTCGTCTACACAGCGATCCCCTCACGATCTCACACTACACAGATAGATCTACACAAGATCACACTCCCACACAGTTGATCTACACAAGATCACTCTCTCAAGACAGTAGAAATGGTGTAAGACTCTCTCTTTACAACGTCCCTATGGCAAAGAGAAAGAACACACTGAAGCTGGGAAGTGAACACACAAAAAACACAGCAGAAACAGGTTTGAAATTGAAACTCAGTAAAGTAGCGACTCTGGGTTTTTTGCAAAGGCTGGGACACTGAGGAAGAAGAAGAGATAGGGTTTAAATAGAAGAAACAGTTGTTTTGAACCCATCCTTTAATCCCTCAAAATCTGGAACAGAAACGTCGCTGAGATCTGTACTGAGCGGCGCCACAAAAGGACACATTTTACCGTTTGAAAAAAATACGGCGGTCGACCGGTGAAAATATCGGTCGACCGACAGAAATGTTCGGTCGACCGACGGAAATTTCGGTCGACCGCTATCCAGCTCAAAAACGAGAAAAAACAAGCAGAGACTTATCCGGTCGACCGAAGGAAGCTATCGGTCGACCGGTACGGTCGACTGACAAACTCTCTGCTTCCCAGTGAGGAATGAACATAGGTGCGGTCGACCGGTGCGGTCGACCGCATTCTGATACATCCCAAACACTGTTTTTGACTCAACTAAAATATTTAGAAAATATTTATTTGACCTCTGAAAATTATAAAACTTTGTAAAACGTTTTTAATGCTAAAGACAAATTGTTTGGAAAAGGAATTTTGCAGATAGGTCCTCATACTTTTGAAAGATAGTATTTTGTGAAAAACGTTTAAAAACATAAGTATGAAAACATGTGTGTGATATCCCAATAGCTTCAAGTGACGTCAATAACTCTCTGCCTACATTCTAGCACTAGAGAGAAAAATAAAAGATAGCTAATATCCTCATATAGAATGCAATGCTTGAGTCTTGATATAGCTTGAATTTGATGAAGCTTCTATTTGAATTTGTTGTTCTTGAGATAACGTTGCTTCATCACTATGCCTCCACCTCCTTTGGATATCTTCGTTGTAGCGCATATTCCATCCAATCCTCCATAGATGGTACTAATAAGCTTGATAAATGAGTTCACTACATTTGCACTCAAATAGCCATTAGTACCGATAATGGTGGTTGTAAAACATCATCAAAACAAAAGGGCTAACATTATGGAGTTCAACTACATCCAGTTATGAATTCCTAACAAAGTCAACTTGATGGCACGAGCTAAGTTCGGAAAATTACACACTAGTCTCAGTTCAAGACTTCAACAGCGGTCGGACGATAAACGCAGCACTGAAAGAACTTTATTTATTCGACAAAATACTGAGTAGATTTATGACTAAAGAAGTTAAGAACTGAAAGCAATTACAGGTCCTATCATACCGACTGAAGGTTGGACCTATCATATCCATAGTATTCCAGACTCTTCTATAAAAGAAACGAGACTAAAATACTTTGGATGGGTTATCTGTAGGCGTCAAAAATTACCTATGAGTTTCCGCACGCAGCTCAAGATAAAGAGAACATGATGAACGTCATCACCCAAGTCAAAGAAGATTATCTAACACCGATAAAATGCATGAAGCGAATCGGTAAAGTGCACAAGTCAACAAAGTGACGAAACACACGTAAAGGGGCAAAGCAAGCAAACCGAAGGAGATACAAATAGCCAAAAGGGTCAAAAAGACACAACAACAGGCCAAGAGGCTCGCACGTATGTGAGTACCAAATGGAGGCTCACACACGTGCGAGTCACCAAATGGTGACTGGCACCTGCGAGAGTCACCAAATAGTGACTCACACTCATGCGAGTCACCAAATGGTGGCTCGCGTAGATCCTAGTCACCACGACGTATTTAGCCTCCTAAAACATGGATTTCAATGTTTTATTAGAATTCTTTCATCTCAGGACCTCCCCAACTGTTCTGAAGCTATCCTTAAGTGCGCCTGGGCGATTATCAACTGCAGATGACATCAAAACACTTAATCTTATCAGAAAATGCAGTGACAAAAGCCTATAAATAGAAACCCAAGATCTTTATTCGAGAGGATCTGAAATCTAAGGGCGAGGTTCTGTCCAATTGAACAGTAGACCATAAATTTCAGAGGAGAATTAGCAGATCTTGGCGAACTTTTTCATAAAGAAAAAGCCTTCAAAAGATTTGTGATTCTCTCCCCCTCTTTCCTCCGGATCAAACCTGGTTTTGATCTCGAGAAGAGCCACAATCTCGTTTGGTCGTGATTGTCGCTACTGCGATTGTTTCCTTTGTGAAGCAAGAGGATAATTACACTTGTCAACCGGATCTGATCAACGGTGATCCACGGACTAACGCGTCCCCGGCACAAGCAAAGATCCCACACAAAGTAACAGGAGATAAACTACTACTGCGTTTTGTTTCATAAAGTTGTAATCTTTACTTTTCTCATTATAAGGAGATCTTATAAAAAGATCAACTTGAACTTATAATTGATAAATGGTGTAACAGTTTCGAAAGCAATGGAAATGACAACTTTTGACGAAAACACTCCTCAGAGTGTTAAGAAGTAGTTTATACTCATATACTCTTCGGAGTGTGCATTCGGCTTAATTTAGCATTATGACGTCAGCTTCAACCAAGGTTTGGATGCTATTTTTGAGAGAAAAGCAAGCTTTGGTAGGATGAAGGATCCTCCTGTAGTACGCATAGTACTTTGGATCCACAGTATTGTCAGCTTCCTCCTGATTTACGATAGGTAGTAGCATGATCTTGTTGTTCTCAAGGAGGGATTCGAAAATGGCTGGAACGTCTTCATCCTTGAAGGAGTACTCTTTTTGGAGTCTCGGATCCGAAGTCTTTTTCTATCTTCGGGGTTGTTGTTAAGACGTCTGATTAATATCAACAACTGATGCAGGTGCCTTCCCCTTACCACAGGAGACGAAGCTTGAGTTCGGAAGGTTAGCCATCGGTTGGCTTCTTTCGGCTTTCTTCCTTCTGAGGAAGCATTCGGCCTGCTCTCCGTGCACCATCAACTATTTCTAGGTGTTGGACGCTGATACTCCCATAACTTCCAAAATATCAATGAATTGGTTGTTAGGACAGGTTTGGAGGATGAAGTCCTCTGTAACTGGATCTCAACAATTCATCGCCTTATTTCGGAAGTGCTTGATGAAGTCGTCGACCGTCTCTTCATCTTCCTGTTTCTCCTCAAAGAGTGTCCTGATGGATACCTCGGCGTTGTCATCAAAAAAATTGCCGAGGAATGAGCTTTCTATGTCATCCTAGTCGTTGATGCTTCCAGGTTTGAGACGATGGAACCAATCGAAGGCAGGCCCACGAAGGGTGCCAACGAATGACCGGACCATCAAAGGCTCGTTACCAGAGATCACTACCAAGTAGGACTTGAAATAAATCAAGTGTTGAGTGGGGGAGCCCTTCCCGTCGAACGGCGTAAAGTTGATCAGATTGAACTTTACTGGATACGGGATCGACTCCCACTCTCTTGGATAGGGACACGGAATAACGGTCTTCTTCACTTGTCGAGCAGACATCAGAGCGTTGATTTTTCTCTCGAGATCTTTTATCTTCTCGTCCTCATCTGTATCATGCTTTAAAAAATTTCTAAGAAGAACAACGCGGCCACCCCTGGCATTGTCATCTTTGGTGGGACCATCCCTAGTGTTATTATCTTTAGTAGGGCCGCCCCCAGCGTTTTGGTCAGTCGGAGGGTTGTCTTCATCGAGGTGTTCGTCCACATCTGAATCGCTACCTACTTGATTAGTAATATTACGATGGCTGGATTCACCAAGTTGATTGGACAGAGCCCGAATCTGTTGGTCATGCACTTTCTTCATCCGCATCATAGTCATTTCCAATTCGAACTTGAAGTTCTCTTTTTTCTTAGCCAAAGCATCCTCGATAATTTTGGCCATTTGCTCGGTGTTGATCATAAGTGCGTCATGGGATTAACCTAGAATGGATATCGTATTATCAGAAGTGATTACAGAGTTAGCATCTGATGCTTCATCATCCGAGGATAATCTCCTCTATATTCTCTGATAATCCCTTTATCTAATGGTTCCCGATCGCAATCGGATTAAATGATGCGATATGAGTGGGTCGGAACTAGAAGGTCGAGTTGACTTTCCTCTATCAGCCATGTTAATTATGACTTTTGAAAGTTCGTTATCTTGAACGGCTAATCATTTCTTGTGGAAACATCTGTTAGGTCCTTTATTTTGATGATGATTTACAAACACCATTATTGGTGCTAATTGTGTATTGAGCTATATTGTAGATTACAATTCATTAGCACCATAGATGGAGGATTGGATGGAATATGAGCTAAACCGACGATATCTAGAGGAGGTGGAGGCAAAGTGATGAAGCAATGTTTATCAAGAACACCATATGCAATAAGAAGCTTCATCAACTCAAAAGCAATATCAAGACTCAAGAAATGTATTTCTATGTGAGAGATATTTGCTACTTTTATTTTCTCTCTAGTGCTAGAATGTAGGCAAGAAGTTTATTGATTACATTTGAAGCTCATGGGATAACACACTTGCACATTTTCAAAACTCGTATTTTGACACTTTTGCTAAATTGATGATTTTCACAAATATGAGGACCTTTTTGCTAAATTCCTTTTCAAACAAGTTTGTCAAAATGTTTATAAACTGTTTACAAAGTTTTATATTTTTTAGAATTTATTTATAATTTTTTGTAGAGCACTAAAATTCAATTTCGAAATCGATTCAAGCTGATAACATGTTATCAGTCGACTGACCATCGACTGATGAAGTCAGTCGATCGATGTGTCAACTGATGAAAGTGTCTGGAATTATTTTTTTGCTCTCTGTTCTGTTTCGGTCGACTGATCAGTCGACTGACGAGATCGCCAGTCAACTGAAATGATCATCAGTCGACTGATGAGCTGAATATCGTATACAACATTCAGCTCATCAGTCGACCGATGCTTCCCGTCAGTCAACTAATAGGTGCTGTAATGGCTATATTTGTTCTATTTCAGAAATCTGATTTTCTCAGGATTCTGTCTGGTTCTTTGGGGTTTTGGCTATAGTTTTCTCTCATTATAAATACCTATCAACCCCATCTACCTCAGTACCAAGCTTTCATTGCAAATTACTTGAGTTTAAGTTTATTGTTTTCAAAAGAGCTTCAACTTTCATTTGCTTTCACTATTTCTAAGTTCACATTCCAAGCTTCAATTGCAATCTCTCCTCTTGCCATAGGGTTTCTATAAAGAGAGAGTTTTTCTTCTAATTGTGAGCTTGATCTCGTGGAGATCTACTGTGTGGTTGTGAGATCTCGGAGGAGATCGTTGTGTAGAAGAAGTTCTGGCTTCCAAACCGGGTGTGTAGTGAATTTCTCCTCAAGAGTGAGGAGCGGGGATGTAGGTCAGCGGACCGAACCTCGTGAACACATCGCGTGTCATCAATTGGCTAACTATCTCTATCTCTACTCTCTTTTTATTATCATTGCATTTTATTTTGTGTGTGTTGGAATTACTTTTAATTGCATTTTATTCATCCATAAACCCTATTCAACCCCCCCCCCCCTCTAGGGCCTTTCAATTGGTTTCAGAGCAAGGTCTCTACTTTTGTTAGTATTAAAACCCTTAGAGAAAAGATCATTATGGAGGCTTCAATGAACATGCATATGCTAGAAGGACAATCCACCACTAGACCACCTCTCTTCATCGGTAGCAACTTTGCATATTAGAAAGCTAGAATGAGAATTTATTTACAATGCATTGACCTTGACATTCTAGATATCATAGAAAAGAAATATGTTAAGAAGTTCAGTGGTAAAATGACCGAGGATGAGAGGACTCAAGCCAACCTTAATATCAAGGCCATGAATGCAAGAGAGTTTCTATGTGTGCAACCGCACACGAGATTTGGGAGAAATTATGCATTACCCATGAGGGAACCCCCAAGTGTAGGAGTCTAAGATTATTAGACTTATGCATGATTATGAACTTTTTAAAATGCTTTCAAGTGAATCTATTGATTGTATGTTTTCTTGGTTCACTAACATTATAAATGAATTACATGGTCTTGACAAGGTCTTGGAAAATCAAGAGATGTGTTATAAAATTCTTCGCTCTTTGACGCCGGCTTGGGAACCTAAAGCTACGGCCATCGAAGAAGCGCATGATCTCTGAACTCTCACTCTTGATGGACTTATTGGCAAACTCAAGGTCCATGAAAAGAAGGTCAAAGAGAAGGAAGAAGCACCCCCAAAAGCAACCGAGGAGCCACCTCAAAAATCAAAGTCCATTGCACTCAAGGGAGCAATTGATGATTCATCCTCTTCGGATAGTGAAGTTGATGTCTCTAGAGAAGTGGCACACCTCTCTAGAAAGATATCAAGACTAATCAAAATGAACAAAAATTTTAAAAATCGATCTAACAACAAATTTTCTCCTCGTATAGGTAAATGTTTTGAATGCAACGAACCGGGTCACTTAGCCAAGGATTGTCCCAAGCTCAAGGAGAAGTATTTGCAATACAAGAAGAAGAAGGCGATGTATGTCGGTTGGGATGAATCCGAACCAAGCAATTCGGATAGCGATGATGAGGGCGCCAAGATTGCTCTTCATGATCCAAACATTTGTTTCAAGGCTCATGAATATGAGGTATAATCCGAAACCAAAAGTGAATCCATTTATATGCAATGTGAACTAGAAAAGGCCTTAGAAGAATTAAATTTTGAATTTAAAAGATTAGCAAAAGAATATTCTTTATTCAAAAAATTACATGTTTCTTGTGATTCTAAATTTGAGCAAATACAATCATCTCTAGCTTTAAAAGATGAAATGATAGGAGATCTAGATTTTGAAAATAAACAACTAAGATCTAAGGTTGAAAGATTAGAAATTGAAAACAATAAAATTAAATCTAATCATGGTTTTTTAAGTCATCATCATGTTAATAGAAAATGGTATCATCAATCTCATGCTCCTACATACAAGAAAAAGTTTTTGTGCACATATTGCATGAAATATGGTCATATTTCTACTCATTGTAGGATTAAAAATAACATTAATCATTATGAGCTAATGTGGGTGCCCAAGGGTACCAAAAATACTAACATTCAAGGACCTATAGCTTGGGTACCTAAAGGTTCTACAACTTATTTATATCTAGGGAACGTCTCGCATAAGACGTAAGGAGTTGTGGTACCTTGATAGTGGTTGCTCTCATCACATGACGGGTAATAAAGAATTGTTTGCAACCCTATCAAGGATTGAAGGAGGTAATGTCTCCTTTGGTGGTAGCAAGAAAGGTAAAATCATAGGAATCGGTTCTATTGGTAAGAAACCTTCTCTCATAATTGAAGATGTTTACTTTGTTAAAGGTTTAAATCATAATCTTCTTAGCATTAGTCATTTAAGTGACAAAGGATTTGACATCATTTTTAAACCGGACAAATGTGTTGTTAGTAAAAACGACAAAACCATTTTTGTTGCTTTTAGAAGGTCTAATGTTTATATTTTTTAGATGAATGAGCTTTTAGATCAAGATGTAAAATACCTTGCCGCGGTAGATGGGGATCCTTGGATTTAGCACAAGAGACTTGGACATGCTAACATGAAGCTTATATCTAAGCTATCCAAGAAAAATTTAGTGAGAGGGCTACCAAATCTATCTTATGTTAAGGATTCTACTTGTGAGGAATGTGCTAAAGGTAAACAAACTAAGACTTCCTTCAAATCTATAAATGAGGTATCCACTTCTAAACCTTTATAATTATTGCATCTTAATCTCTTTGGTCCCATGCGTGTTGCCTCTCTATAAGGAAAAGACTATGTTTTTGTTATTATTAATGATTTTTCTCGTTTTACATGGGTGATTTTTCTTGCTAGAAAAGATGAATGCTTTGTAGAGTTTTCTCTTTTTGTAAAAAGAATTGAAAATAAAAAGGATTCAAAAGTTATTAAAATTAGAAGTAATCATGGTGGAGAATTTTAAAACAAATTCTTTAATGATTTTTGTGCTTATCGTGGTATAACTCATGTGTTTTCCGCTCCTAGGACACCCCAACAAAATGGTGTTGTTGAACGGAAAAATAAAACCATACAAGAGATGGCACGCACAATGTTAAATTCTTATGATTTGCCAAAATATTTTTGGACGGAAGTCGTTAACACGGCTTGTTATGTTTTAAATCATGTTTTAATTAGACCCTCTCTCAAGAAAACTCCTTCTGAACTTCTTTATGACAAAACCCCACAAATTGGATATTTTCGTATTTTTTGTTGTAAATGTTTTGTCTTAAATACTAAAGACCACCTTGATAAGTTTGATTCTAAAATTGATATTGGTATATTTTTAGGATATGCTCCTAGAAGTAAGGCTTATAGGGTTTTAAACAAACGAACTCTCGTTATTGAAGAGTCTATAAACGTTACTTTTGATGAATCTAATATTGGTTTTCAAGATAATTTGCGTAGGGATGATGATGCGATTGAGGAACAAATGGAACTTTTGCAACTAAAGGACAAACCCTCAACGGAAGAACCAAATGATGGGGAGAGAAATAATGAACAAAATCAAGAGGAACTCCCTAAAGATTGGAAGTTTGCACCGGATCATCCTAAAGACCAAATTATAGGGAGCCCATCCAAAGGCGTTTTGACTCGCTCAAAAGCAATGAGCGAATATGGTATTGTAGCCTTTTTATCCCAAATAAAATCTAAACATATTGATGATGCTTTAAAAGATGAGTTTTGGATTTTAGCTATGCATGAAGAGTTGGATAACTTTCAAAGAAATAATGTTTAGAAATTAGTTCCTCGACCAAATAATACTTCTATTATTGGAACTAAATGGGTTTTTAGAAATAATCTTGATGAGTTTAGCATAGTAACTAGAAATAAAGCTCGTTTAGTTGCCCAATGATACAATCAAGAGGAGGGTATAGACTATGATAAAACTTTTGTACCGGTTGCAAGATTGGAATCTATTAGAATGTTTTTGGCCTTTGCAAGTTTCAAAAAATTTTAATTATTTCAAATAGATGTCAAAAGTTCTTTCCTAAATGGTTTTATTGAAGAAGAGGTTTATGTTGAGCAATCCCCCGGCTTTATTGATTCATCTTTTCCAAATCAAGTATATCGGGTTCAAAAAGCTTTATATGGGTTAAAACAAGCTCCTAGAGTTTGGTATGCTCGCCTCTCAAGTTTTCTCATTGAAAATAGTTTTTCAAAAGGAACAATTGATAATACTCTTTTTGTTAGAAAACGGAAAAATGTTTTCATTTTAGTTCAAATTTATGTAGATGATATTATTTTTGGTGCCACTAATGAATCTTTATGCAAGGACTTTTCTAAAGTAATGCAAGATCAATTTGAGATGAGTATGATAGGAGAGCTCACTTTCTTCCTTAGCCTCCAAGTTAAGCAATCCAATGATGGCATCTTCATATCACAAAGCAAATATGCTAGGGAGTTGGTGAAAAAATTCGGGATGGAAAGCTCAAAACATGCCCCAACTCCAATGAGCACCACCATCAAGTTGGATGCGGATGAAAGAGGTGAAAAAGTAGACCAAAAGCTATATCGATGTATGATAGGTAGTCTTCTTTATCTCACAGCTAGTAGGTCGGACATCATGTTTAGTGTTTGTGCATGTACACGTTTTGAAGCTTCTCCTAAAAACTCTCATTTAGTTATGGTTAAAAGGATTATTAAATACATTAATGGTACCTTATAACTTGGTTTGTTTTATCCTAAAAATACATCTTTTGATCTTTGTGCTTATTGTGATGCCGACTTTGCCGGTTGTAGGGTGGACCGCAAAAGTACGAGTGGTACTTGTCAATTTTTGGATAACTCACTTGTATCTTGGGCATCCAAGAAACAAAATTGTGTTGTTTTGTCTACTACGAAAGCGGAATACATTACCGCCGGCTTATGTTGTGCACAACTTTTGTGGATGAAACAAAATTTGGTTGATTTGGATTTACACTTTCATAATACAAAGATTTTTTGTGATAATGCAAGTGCTATAAATATTTCCAAAAATTCGGTTTTGCATTCTAGAACCAAACATATAGATGTACGGCATCACTTCTTGTGTAACCATGTTGAACTGAAAGATGTTTCTCTTGTTTATATTGACACCAAATCTCAATTAGCGGACATCTTTACCAAACCCCTTTGTGAAGTTGATTTTTACCGCATTAGGAATGAATTGGGCATGTGCATTCTTTGAAAATAATTTCTTTTTGCCACTTTGTTTTCTTGGTTTCCTTGCTCTTATATTGTCATATCCATATTTTCTTTCTTGTTCCTTCAATGTCATATCGTGCTCAAGCTCACATATGTACCAAGAGGAGTGTAAAGGTGAGAGACCAGGGTCGTCCCAAGAGGAGTGGGGTAGGTGGTAATGTCTAGTGGTAGGTTGCAATTCCTAACACTTGAGGGAGACACGGGTAGGCCAACACTTGAGGTGCATTGTGTGATTTATTTAGTATGTGTCTCTATGCTCTCTTTCCCCATTTTTTGATGGTGACAAAGGGGGAGAGAAATCTCCTTCATTTATGCACATAGAAAGGGGAGCCTTATAGATAGAGGGAGCAACTGTCTATAAGCCAAATAATCTATTTTATTTTCTCTCGTATAATGGTTATTTGTCATCATCAAAAAAGGGGAGATTGTTAGGTCCTTTATTTTGATGATGATTTACAAACACCATTATTTGTGCTAATTGTGTATTAAGCTATATTGTAGATTACAATTCATTAGCACCATAGATGGAGGATTGGATGGAATATGAGCTACAACGACGATATCTAGAGGAGGTGGAGGCAAAATGATGAAGCAATATTTATCAAGAACACCATATGCAATAAGAAGCTTCATCAACTCAAAAGCAATATCAAGACTCAAGAAATGTATTTCTATGTGAGAGATATTTGCTAGTTTTATTTTCTCTCTAGTGCTAGAATGTAGGCAAGAAGTTTATTGATTACATTTGAAGCTCATGGGATAACACACTTGCATATTTTTAAAACTTGTATTTTGACACTTTTGTTAAATTGATGATTTTCACAAATACGAGGACCTTTTTGCAAAATTCCTTTTCAAATAAGTTTGTCAAAATGTTTATAAACTGTTTACAAAGTTTCATATTTTTTGGAATTTATTTATAATTTTTTATAGAGCACTAAAATTCAATTTTGAAATCGATTCAGGCTGATAACATATTATCAGTCGACTGACCAGTCGACTGATGAAGTCAGTTGACCGATGTGTCGACTGATGAAAGTGCCTGGAATCATTTTTTTGCTCTCTGTTCTGTTTCGGTCGACTGACCAGTCGACTGATGAGATCGTCAGTCGACTGATGAGATCGTCAGTCGACTGAAATGATCATCAGTCGACTGATGAGCTGAATATCGTATATAATGTTCAGCTCATAAGTCGACTGATGCTTCTCATCAGTCGACTGATGGGTGCTGTTACGGCTATATTTGTTTTGTTTTAGAAATCTGATTTTCTCGGGATTCTATTTGGTTCTTTAGGGTTTTGGCTACAGTTTTCTCTCATTATAAATACCTATCAACCCCATCTACCTCAGTACCGAGCTTTCATTGCAAATTACTTGAGTTTAAGTTTATTGTTTTCAAAAGAGCTTCAACTTTCATTTTCTTTCACTATTTCTAAGTTTACATCCCAAGCTTCAATTGCAATCTCTCCTCTTACCATAGGGCTTCTGTAAAGAGAGAGTTTTCTTCGAATTATGACTATTGTGAGCTTGATATCGTGGAGATCTACTGTGTTGTCATGAGATCTTGGAGGAGATCGTTGTGTAGAAGAAGTTCCAGCTTCCAAACCGGGTGTGTAGTGAATTTCTCCTCGAGAGTGGGGAGCAGGGACGTAGGTCAGCGGACCGAACCTCGTGAACACATCGTGCGTATCAATTGGCTAACTATCTCTATCTCTACTCTCTTTTTATTGTCATTGCATTTCATTTTGTGTGTGGTTTGTTGGAATTACTTTTAATTGTATTTTATTCATCCATAAACCCTATTAACCCCCTAGGACCTTTCAACATCTTGGCTTAGTATTCGATGCTTTAGAGGAAAGCCTTTGGAATACCGAGATCCTCTGTGGAGCGGTCTTGGGGTAGCTACATGCTTAATACTACCCTGATAAGTTTGGCACACGGACAATGAAAGTCTGTTTCTCGGTATCTCTCTTTCGAAATCTGTTAGTACCCCCAGCCTGATAGTACAACTCATCGGCATGATGATCGGAGCCATCTATCATCTGTTGGCACGACTTCTCAGGTATAATGTCGTCGTCCGACGAACGTGTTTCCTTCTGAGGACTTGCTACCTTGTTAGCGTTCTCAAGAGTCACACGTTTGGAGCCCCACTTTTGTGAGTGTAGGACCTCAACGGGCTCCTAGTCTTGAATACGTACCCCCAGACGAGTGGAAACTAGAGTTTTTCCTTTATGAGAATGCTTGAAATTGTTGCGAGGGCGTGTGCGACCCACAGCTCGATGAGTTACTCGGGGTTCATTCACTGGGGCCTAAGCGTTCTTTGACTGGAGCTTTGCCTTGATCCTCTTGCAAAGGACCTAGATGATCTGTCATCGTTATTTTGAATCGAGATAGGTCCTCACTGTCGTGGGGCTTTGCCGAATGTACTCGACAAGTTGGAGTAGGAGCGGAAGTCGACGGAATCGGAAAAAATGTCGTGCGAGTCACCCTGGCTTGGGTCTGGTGCGGGTCACTTTGAAGTGACCCGCAGAGTGTCGGGTCACTTGGTAGTGACCCGCCGGTTGTCGGGTCACCTCTGGGTGACCCGCTAGCTGTCGGGTCACTTCATGGTGACTCGCTAGCGGCCAGGTCACCTCGTGGTGACCCGCGGTTGGGCGGGTCACATGGGTGTGACTCACGTTTTTTTGATGTTTTGGCCGCTGTTTTGAGCTTCGGCCACCAGTCTTGACGCGGTTTTGCTTGTTCCTTGACTATGTCCTCCTTCTGCATCTTTTGTACCTTTTGCACAAGAATTCGCGCATGCGCAAGCAGTACGCGGCGTTTCTGAATGCGTTCTTTAAGGGTTGAACGGGTCCTTTTGACTTGGATCCATTCATTTGTTAAGGACTTGGAGGGTTGCTCATTCGTCCGTTGTTGGGGTGCTCAACACTCCTTGAAAATTTCAGATCCGCTTCATAATGGATCCCGTCTACAGGCTCCAAAGCCTTCACGAATTAGCACACGAGGTGTTGGAGCTATCTTTGGTGAGCTCTCTTCGATAAAGTGGTCGCGTCTCCAGTGGCTACCTCCTTGATTGAGGAATCCAGATCTGCAGATTCGGCCTCGTTGGAGGCCGGTGGGGTGTTACAAGACGTGATTGTAGCAGCAACGGGGGCGTTGATTTTCCTACGGTTGTGAGGAGCAGAGGATCTAGAGGAGGAGGACGATAGATATTCCTCGAACTTGGCCTGGTCAAACTCGTACTCGACCTCTACGTCAACCGAAATCCGGATCCGAGGTTGCAACACATCAACCTTCGCAGAAAGGCTGTTGGCTCCCACTGTGGTCGCCAACGTGTTTGGGATCAGAAATTGTTTTTTTTATTGTGATTGAATCTATTATAACTTCAGGCGTTACAATAATCTCAACAAAAAGTTAGTCTTTTTATAAGACTTTTATGTAATGGAAATAACGGATTATAATCTCTTTCAAACAACACACAGATCCTATTTATTAGTCTCTGTTTGCGTGGGATCTTTACCTGTGCTGGGAACGTTGATATCCGTGGACCGCCTACGGATCGGATCCGGTTGATAGAATGATTAATCAGAGATCCCACTTCATCAAGGAAGTATTCGCTGAAGTACTGATATCAACCAAGCGAAATCAGTACTCTTCTCGAGATTAAGACCAAGCCTAATCTCAAGGAAAGGTAGAAACGGGCTTCCGATCCTTTGAAAGACTTCTTCTTTATGCCGAAGTTCGTCGGGATCTCGCTAGCCCTTACTGAAATTCGTGGCTCTTGGCTCTGAAGTTCCGCAGCACCTCCTCGTTTTGATAATAATTCGCTCTTTATTAAAGGAGGCCCTAGCCTTGTATTTATAGGGCTCCAGATGCGGTTATTTGGATAATAATGAGAGATTTGGCCATATCTTCAGTTGACAACGGTCTAACCATATTTTTGGATGATATCCAATCAATTGAGATGCACTGGAACGAACAAATCCTAAAAAAATACCAAAAACCCGTCAAAAACGAGTTTGAGGATCAAGACTACGCGGGTCAGCGATGACTGACCCGCGTTGGCGCGGGACGGTCATTGCTGACCCGCGCTGGTGTGGGTCGGTCGTCGCTGACTCGCATTGGCGCCGGTGAATTAGCGTTGGCTGATCTTTTTTGGCATTTTGTGATTTTTCAGTACTTGTACTTTCTGCCGTTTTACGTATCTGGTTGTCTTATTGACTTGTATGCTTCGCTAACTTGCTTCATGCGCTCGTTAGCTTCTTTACGATATTTGGAGCTAACCGACAAGCGCGGCGGGCACTTGGAGCTGACCGACAAGCCCGTCGGGTACTTTGGAGCTAATCGACAAGCCCGTCAGGCACTTTGGAGCTGACCGAGAAGCGCGGGCCACTCAGATAATCCTTCTTGACTCGGATGATGACGTTCATCATCTTCTCTTCGTCTCGAACTGTGTGCGAACATCTATAGGCATTTTTAGACGCCTACAAGGTCAAAGGATAATTCCCGGGAGTTCAATCGTGATAGATGCAAACTCCAGATGAAGACGATCAGTTCAAACGTCGATTCAACAACACGAGCTAAATTCAAATATTAACACACCGGTTTCAGTTCAAAATATCGACAACGGTTAGGAGATAAACACAGTACCAGAAGAATTTTAGCTATTCGATAAAATACTGAATAGACTGAAAGCTGAAGAAGTCAACGAATTGAAGGCCAGGCTTATCATATCCAAAGTATCTTAACCTTCTCTATAAAAGAATGAGTCTGAAACACTTTGGAGGGGGTATCTGTAGGCATCAAAAATTACCTATGAGTTCCCGGACACAGCTCGAGATGAAACGAAGATGATAAACGTCATCATCTGAGTCAAAGGAGATCATCTGAAGTCAAAAAGAAATAGCGGGACGCGCGCGAAACGACAAAACGCGCGATATGACGGAACAAGCATAAGTCCGAAAAACCCGTACATTTGTAGGTCACTCCAGAGTGACCCGCACAGGTGCGGGTCACTCCAGTGTGACCCGCACTCTAAAGTGACCCGCACACTCAGACTTCATGAAAACACGTATTTCAAGGATTTGTCGGGATTTGTTCGTTCCAAAGCCTCCCAAACTGCCTTGAGGGTATCCCTAAATGTGGTTAAGTGGTTATTGGTTGAAGATAAGGTCAAATCACTTGTCCTACCCTAAAACGCTGCATCCGAAGCCTATAAATACAAGTCTAGGTTCCCCATACACATGGGATCTGAAATTCTGAGCAAGAGGGTGAGGTGCTGTCAAATTGGAGAGTTAACCCACGAATTTCAGAGAGGCTAGCGATTTCTTGGCGAGTTCTTCAGCATAAAGAGGAAAAGTTCGAGAGATCTAAAACCCGTTCCACCATTCCTTGAGATCAGACTTTGTTTTGATCTCGAGAAGAGTAGTAATCTTATTTTGTTGAGATTATTTACTTCTGCGATTGTTTTCTTTGTGAAGCAAGAGCATTGATCTTTTATTCTGATTAACCGGATCTGATCCACGGTGGTCTAAGAATAAACCCCGGCACAGGCAAAGATCTCACGTAATCAGCGGATGATAAACGTCATCTGCTTGTGTTTCTAGAGAGTTGTATTTTTTTTATTTTCATTGCGTAAGAAAGTCTTATAAAAAGACTAATTTTACTTTGAATTTGTAATCGATAAACGTGTAATGAATTCAGCAACGAAAACAACTTTCGACGCAAATATTCTTTTACGATGATTATTACTTAACGGAGTAGGTAACTCCTTAACATAACTAAATTAAAAAAACATATCATTTTCGGATAATGGTTTATTACTGTTGACGTCCGTGCAGTCTCTATCTAACAAATAATTCTGATAAGGGTTTCATTGACCTGCAATTTTTCCACGGAGAATTTGTTCAAGTCTAATCAACAACAGATGAAAGGAGAAATTTAAAACATTCTGATGAAACAAGAAAGTGAACAAAAAAAAATTTAACAAGAGATAGAGAAAGTGTCAAGTATTCATTTACTGTCATTAAATAGGCAATGAAAAGGCCAGCAGCAAACTGATGCAAATGGTTGGTGGCCTGATCATGACCAAAATTTCTTTTTACCATTATTTTAATCTATGGATGATAGCACAGCCTGCAAACTTCAATATCATATTCTTATGTTCTCATAAGGCACCAACCCCTAAATCAAAAACAGAGCCGCCAGAAAATGATACCCAAAAACAATGAATTTCATATTATATGCAAATGCAAAATAACTGTTTGAAGGGAAAAAATCATGTAATTTACCTTTTTACCAGTTTCGATGATCTATACAATCTCTTTGTTTCTAACTCTCGTTTCTTTTCTATGATACATAAGTTAACGCCTTATCCTACATTTAGAACCACCATCACATATCAGGCTATGACATTGTTAGTTTACAAATTTACCTTTGAGCCACAACTGTAATCATTGGTAACAATGGAATTAAACCATATCCAATATTTTAACGTTTCCACTTGAATTTGCTGCAACCAAAGCAGAAGATTGGCCTCGCCAGCAGACAGAAGAGATAAATTGGGAGGCATCATCGGCTTCTCGGCCTGAAATTGGGTCTGTGCTGTTGAATTTGTATGATAGAACCGGCATTGGAAATGCTTTGTGATAGACAAAAACCTGAATCAAAATGTAAAATAAAAATAAAAATTGGTTGGCATCCAAAATGAAGGTGCATCGGATTTCTATAGTACCGTGTTTCACATGCCATCATGCAATTAATCTAATACCAAGCATCAGTCAATAGTAAAGATTCCCAATCATCCATTTTAAACTGAGTGCATAGTTTGAAACATAAATGCTTACCTCATTTGTTTCTGAGCCTGTAGCGATATAACCATCGGAAATAGATAAGCCAACAAAATTCTGTAAGGAACAAGAGATTGAAATAAACAATTAGAACAAGAGAGTGAACAAGAGAGATTGAAATAAACTCGATTCGAATCTAAATATAATGACAGAAATGCAAAATAGGAAGTAAAGAAGAGGAAGAGGGAATGAAAATTCTCATCGTTGCTGTTGGGACCATTTTGGAAGATCAAACATTAAAAAATACACATCAATGGACAGTATAACACTGAACCTTTTCTGCCATTATGAACTATTGAATTGATATAACCATCATAATAAAAAGGGTTTTTATATGGAACATTAAAAAATTCACATCAATGGACAGCACAACACTGAACCTTTTCTGCCATTATGAACTATGAAATTGATATGACCATCATAATAAAAAGGGCTTTTATATGGAACCACCTTTAAAATAGGAGCGTAATACAGGAACCACCTATATCGTTTAATTTATACAAGAACCACCTTAAAAGTATATTTTTGTTTCAAACAACCAACAAAACTCATTTAATACCCTTATTCACTATTTTATCAAAATTCATTTAATACCCTTATTTTACTGTTACAACCCCCCCCCCCCCCCCCCCCCCCCCCCCCCCCCCCCCCCTTCGACCTCTAGATGTATGGGCGGAGTACAAGAAGGGGGGAGGGGGGAGTGAACACGGTGGTAGTTAAGGAATTTTGATAAAAAAAAGTCAATAGAAAATGGGTCTTCGTGGTTGATTGAAATGAAATATACTTTTAAGGTGGTTCCTGTATAAATTAAACAATTGAAGGTGGTTCCTGTATTACAATCCTTTTTTAAAGGTGGTTTCCATATAAAACCCCTAATCAAAAGTGTAAATAGCACATATGAGATAACCCCTCTCGTCTATACCTTCAGTTGCACAAAAGCCCTCTCAACTCATTTACTAGACTTAGCACCCCTCTTCCTCAGATTAATTGAGGGGGACTATGTGCTAGTAAACGAGTTGATGGCGGTTTAGTAGACATGAAGAAGGTCTAGATGCTTAGGATTATCTGCAACTTACCCTAAAAAAACTACCAAGAAAATAGGCCTGAGCAAAGAGAGTATACCTTTATATTTGTATGCCCTGTGAAGGTCTGAAGAGGGTTATCAAGTACCCTCGAAGCACTACCCGACAAATCCCAAAGCTTCAGTGAGTTATCGGTGGATGCTGAAACAAGAGTGGTTGGATCCACAAACTTCACATAGCTCACGGTCTTTGAATGACCGACCAACGTGCACAAGGGCACTCTAAGGTTACGTAGGTCATAACAATAGATGTTATGGTCTGCTGAACCAACAGCAAGCAACTGAGCAGAATCAGGTGGGAATTGAACGGCGCACACATTTGCTTTCGTTCTGATAGAACTGATGCTTGCTCTCTGCAATTATAAAACCCAGGATACGATAAACTTATTAATATATGACATATGAATAAAACTTAATGCAGATAGTTGCAGCAGTTCATATAGTTTCAAAGCTGACATACACCAAGTGCAAGAATAGCATTGCCTGATTGATATTCCACAGCTTTACAGTACCATCATCGCTTCCACTAGCCAATTTTGTTGGATCTGAGAGTGAGAAGTCAACAGACCATACTCGCCTCTCATGCTCCTTCATTTCCACAACAGCTTGGCTTCTTGCTACATCCCATATCTAAAACAGGAAGTACTATTTAGCATACAAATATAAGGGTAATTTTCAAGAAACCCATCACATAAAAAGTTCAACCAAAAAACTCCCTAATCTGTGATGGTTAAAGAAACTGCTAGTTTTGTGCTGTACTTGGTTCTTCAGACACCAGCATGTAGAATTCTAGGTTAACAATAAGATTAGATTTTACATTATTTTATCCAAGAACTGACATTACAGATCCTAAAAGCTATGGATTTTGAAGTGCATATGTTTGTGAAGATGTCTATCTGAGTGTAAACGTTTACAGAGTGTATAGATTCATAATGGACATAGATGAAGGGATTTCTTGGAAAAGAGAATACAGATGAATGGGGTTTCGCATAATTTACCGAAAATTTAAATAGCCTTAAGAATCATAGATAATCTCAAAAGGATGAAAATATAAAAATTTACCTGCACAACCCCTTCGAAGTCACTTGAAGCAATCTGGCTCTTGATGTAACTGTTCCAGCAAATACTGCTAAGTTTCGATCTACTGGCCATTTCTGCTACCGGATAATGGATGTCATGTTCATTATCAAGAAGCATGTCAAATTCAAATATCTTAATTTTCCTATTTACACCAGAAGTGGCAAAAAAATCTTTATCACGATCAAAGGCCAAGCAACATATTAAATTTGATGAATTTAATAGATCCCCCTGCTTCAGGTCTGCCCGCACTTTTAACTTGCTGAAAGATAGATATTTGCACAAGTTGTCAAGGAAGGGATCAATCCACTCGCTCTTACCTCCATCATTTCCGTCCTTCGAAGAAAATTCACCAACTGAACTACCCTCAGTTTTTATAGTTGACCCTCCACCAGTTTTAACAATTGGAAGCTTTCTATTGAGTAATTTTCCTGTTGGTTTCACAAGCCTACCTCTCGAAGATAGATAAGCTGCCTCTAGCTTTTTAAAGTTTTTCATCAATTTAGAACTTTTTGAAAGAATTTTGTCCTGAACTTCTGCCTGTGCCCCTGAGCTAGGACCTTCAGCATGTCTCTGAGTAAGTTCTTCAATGTTATTCCAGTGTCCTGTCTTTAAACGCTTTCTAGAGCTTGCGCAAGCTGAATCCTCATTGGTAGCTGGATAACAAGAAGATTGATTGTCACCTTTGTTAAATTCTGAATATGAACATCCTTTCAACTTCTGGTTAACAACTTTGATATCATCGGAGAGAAAGGAAATGGTATTCTGCAACTTATCAGCAGTTTCTAGCTTTCTCTCTTGTATTTGCAGGAGAAATTCCAGTAGTAATTCCTGATCTTTGATCTCTTCCCTTAACTTTATTGCTGCTTCACGCTCCTCCAAGCTGTCCTTCGTTTCATTGAAAAACTCACTTTGCAACACCTCACTACATAGCAGAAATGGAACCAGACCCTATTACTCTCATTATCATACAGAATGTTTAAAATGGGCAATGAAAGTTTTAGAACACATGGTTAGAGTTTACCTTATGAATTAGTGTTGTAAGCTACATAAAAAAGTATTTATCAAATTCAAATATGTTCTACTGGGAACTAGAATACGGGAAAATAGGGAAATTATGAAGTGTTTCCAATAAGGAAGACTTTTGCAGTAATTTCAAGTACATTCAACTTACAACATCAATACCAACAAAACGACAAATATTTGACAAATTAAGTGATGCTGATAAGGGCAAGTTCTTTTAAAGAGCTATATCAATTAACTAGCTAGCATTTCCTTTTTAATTGCCTTGATCCTATTTTCAGGGGGGACTAGGATGCACATGCATCGTCCCAAAGTGAACTCACATGTTCATCATTGTGATCGAGAGGATAAAGTGAAATCATATGCTCATTATTGCTCTGTACAAAAAATTATACTGAGTCAGGCCAGCATCAAGTTTCCATGTGGATTTAGTTTGGTAAAGTGATTAGCTTGGGATAATTTTCCCATATCGGTAAGAAATAAGATAGAACGATTATTAAATATACCTAGGACTTATTTATTTTACTCAAATTAGGGTTACTCATTAAGCCATTATTAACTTGCTTCCAAGTCTATTAGCCCAATCTATCTTTGTTTGTGGACATTTGCAGCCCAATAAGTGTATCAGGATAGTAGCACATACATAAACTTTTAAGTCTGAAGTAGCAGTGAAGGTTAAAGAAAATAATCATACACTTCAATAAAAATGACAACCTAATGTAGAATGCATTGCGGATGCATTCATGGAGAATCTGGATCGTCAAAAGTCCAAGCGTGGGCCCGGTAAACGAAAAACGGGTCATATCTTCCAAACCATATGTCGTAATTAGATGAATAATGTATAAAAATTGCATATTTTTTTGAGACGGAGTCAACCAAACCCATCGTTAGTAAGTTTGTCGCCGTTTGTCTCATGAAACTCCCTCCGGATTGAGAGATATCAGCACTTTTATCAGTTTTTTACTATTTGTGTAATGTTTTAATAGTCTGTATTGATTAGGAAACAAATCCGATTTGATTTCAAATTTGACCGATTTGTTTATTCAATCATTGAATACTTTTAAGGATAGTTTTTTTTAAGGATAGTTTTGTTATTTTTATTTTTGGTAAAATTCAGGTCCTAGAAAGAGTCTAGCTTGTTTTTTCTTTCTATTTAAGTAGATGATTGTAAGCTCTAAAGGTACAATTTTTATTAATAAAATTTATTCTTATATTATTTTTCTTTGGGGATTTGAAGTTCTTTGTGGATTCAAATACTGTTCTTTGTGAATTCAAAGAGCACCATTCGTGGACTCCGAGGTTTATCACTTCCGCGATGTGTTATATCCTTATTAGGAAGTAACTAAAAGTACTACTGGTTACTCTCTATACACGATTGCCCTGAGAAAACCAACTTGATGCACTGAACAAAATTCTCAAGCGCCTAAAAAAGAGATGATCTTCTCATTATTTTATTATGCCTGTTATTTCTGTTGGCTTGAGAATTTTCCCAATTACATTTTATATTGCCAAAATACTCTGTCTCCAGAGGGTGCAAATGTTATTTATGAGGTTTTCCATTCAAACCAATAAAGAAAGATAATAAAGAGAAAGGAGACGCATATAAATAGACAAAGTTACAGAACCATGTAAACTTTATGTCATGATTTGCTACCAAAGGAGTTCATTGGTCACATCTAATCCCAACAAAAAGAAAAGAAGTTATTTCAGAGCTTATACTATCAAACTGGTGTTGAAAGCCATAATCTCCAAATGGGGGTTAAGTTGTTCTCACTAGCATTATTCTTGTTCTCTCAGTTGGCAAATGCTAAAGTCAGGTTATTGTTTTCATACACCCCAATGAAGATTTCTACTTCCTGCTAATAATGTGTTAGCAGGGAATAAGTTTACTGTTTACCTGTAAGATATATTGGCACAATCCTCATTAGGATGCATGACAATATAAATGATAAGAGTCAAAAGTCATTTTAATTAGTTTCTTGTATAAGTTCTTAACGGAGAACAATGCTCAATTTGAAGAGAATACAGTTCCCAAAAGCACGTTGCCTCGTAGAAGAGACAACAAAAAAACAATAAGGTGTTATTTGGTCAAGAATTATCGTCATATGTCGGTGCAGGGAAACTCTTCAAACGCAAAATGTGTATATCTCTTGCATATGGATGTAACAAAATTATATACTTGTAAATTAAACACCATCAGATATGTCATATGTCAAAAATCCCAGTTGACGTCTTAACGTAGCGTGGAAGAAAAACCTGGAATCCACTAAGGGTATTCTCTAAGTCCACAAAGAATGATCTCCGAATCTAAAAATTATATTAAAAGAGAAATTTTATTGATGAAAAGATATACCTCTAGGGCTTACAATACTCGGCTTAAATAGAAAAGAAATAATACTCCTACTATGACTCAAACTTTATCAAAAATAAAAATAACAAAACTCTTCCTAAAAAGACTCCCTGGTATTAGGGATGTAAATTGGTTAAATTTAAGATCAAACCGGATTTGCTTTTTAATCAAAACAGGCTCTTAATGTTGGGGAGAAACCCCTCTATGCCGAGATCAAACCAAATCGCCGAG
>BQKN01064023.1:399915-417000 GCA_022839385.1 Asparagus kiusianus
CGCGATCCATCTCGGTCGACCGGCCCGGTCGACCGCCCTCCATCCAGCAGCACCCTCCAAAGTCCAGAGATACGTCGGTCGACCGGGTCGGTCGACCGGGTCGGTCGACCGGCCCTGATCCAAACGCACAGTGGCTTCTGTGCACGAATGCGGTCGACCGGGCCGGTCGACCGCCCAACCTGAAAACCTGAAACTGAGCCTGAACTTCTACACTTAAAACATTACCTAAAATAGTAAAAAACTGACAAAATCGGTGAAATCTATCAATCCGGAGGGAATTTGACAAAATGGACAGTGACAAACCAAACAACAGTTAGTTTGGTTGGCTCCGTCTAGAAAAAATACACGATTTTCATATATAATTCTTTCAATTCTGACTTACGGTTTAAAAAATATGACCCGTTCTTCGTGGCAAGTTATTTTTCTCAACCGGGTCCGCGTTTGGGCTTGTGTCTATCTCGATTCCCCGTAAATATGTCTGCCGTGTGTTCTACATCAGTCCCCCTTCTTGAAAAGAGCTCGACCCCGAGCTTATACTTGCATGAAGAGTTGTTTCTTCTGGCGGGTAATACTCAAACAAATCCGCAACATTGAAATTAGGAGAAATAGCCAAATCTGTAGAAAGGTCAACGACATAAGCATTGTCGCTAATCTTCTTCAGTATTTTGCATGGGCCATATCCACTGGAAAACACCCTTTTCGCAGAAACACCATTACCATGTCTCCCTCTTCAAATACCTTCTTCCTCCTGTGTCGATCAGCATCGACCTTATATTTAGCATTAGACTTCTCTATCTTTTCCTTTACTTCCTGTTAGATAGCACGTATCTTTTCGGCCATATAATCTATAGGAATGATCTGTCCTAGAAGTTTAGGCAGTGGAACTAGATCAAGATAATGATTCAGAAGTCTTCCATATACAATCACAAAGGGAGTCATGCTTGTAACTCGACTCTCCATACAGTTATAAATAAATTCAGCATGTGACAAAGTAAGATCCCACTGTTTCGAACGATCGATAGAGATGGATCTAAGAAGGTTACTAAGAGTACGATTTACCACTTCAATTTGTCTGTCCATTTGAGGATGGTAAGCAGTACCGAATTTAGGTAAAGTATTGAATCGCTGCCACAAAGTCCTCCAAAAGTGGGATAAGAACTTGGAATCACGATCAGATGTGATGGATTTTAGCACTGCATGAAAGCGAACTATCTCCCAAAAAAAAGATTGGCAATGTTATTAGCATCTGTTATCTTCTTGTATGGAATAAAATACGACATCTTTGAAAATCTATCAACAACAACAAAAACAAAATCCATGCCTCGTTGGGTTTTAGGGAGTCCCAATATAAAATCCATCGAGATATCATGCCATGGCGCATCAGGAACAGGTAAAGGTGTATATAATACTGTATTTTGGGACTGTCCCTTAGCAACTTGACAAACTGGACAACGTCGCACATATTTTTATGTTTCCTTCTTCAGCTGAGGCCAGTAATATCATTCTTCAATGGAAGCAATCGTCTTATCACACCCTAAATGTCCTCCTAACCACCAGCATGAAGGTCTCGTATTATCTGCTCTCTTAGTGAACAGTGGGGTATGCACAACTAATCTCCACAAAATAAATAACCATTCTGGATATGAAAACCTCTGACTAACTGATTTTGTTGGTAGTCATTCTAAATCTCCATAATGTTGTGCGTAGCAGAAATTTCGGCAGAGTTTTTGGTGCACAATAAGAGAGAAAGATCAATAAGAATTTCTGTCACACCAAGGAAACAAGAATCTGAAGCGAATATCTCAACAAAGTAAGATATTGGCTTCCTCTCATCAGTTCTAGGACTGACTTGTCGAGGGATCCTAAAAAACTATTACAATGGCCACAAATACAAACAAACCAATTTTACATGACTCGGCAAACTGTCTACGTCCACGGGACAAGGAGGGGGATCTATAATTAGAGGGAAAGAGAATACAAATAGGTTTATAACCTCTCAAGATCCCACAAATAAATCCTTAATCTAATCTCTCAATTCCTCTCTCAAGATTGGCACAAGAAACTACACAAACTCTCTCAAAAAAAGCCGCCTCTTTTCTTCTGCTTACGAACCCTGCAATACACACGAAGCTAAAAAAACTTTGTTGCGTTCTCCCTAATGATTTTGCATGGCCGCCAATGTTTTCCCCCCTCTGCTCAATCTTGTACACCGAACAAAAACCAAAGAGCTGAAGCTATATATATAGCTTTAACCGGTCAATCGGGTGGGCCTTCTCTTTGTCCACTGGATTCGACACCCTCCCACATGGTTTCCCCAGTTTCAAGAGCTTTCATCTCTTCACGCGCTACTTTGTTGCTCCGCAGCATTCACGTGGAGCTTCACGTGGGTGGCCCCCACTCACAATTCTCCACCTCGTCGAAGTTTCTCCTAAAACTAAGCCGACACCAACCAAAACAAATGCCTCACTTGTTGCGTTCAGTACGAAGTGAAACAATTCACGACAACAGACTCAATCCACAACAAGTCGAGAACCCAATTAAGAATGCGAACAAACTCCAAATGTCGGTATCAACTCACCAAATCGATCTCATCCCATCAAAATCCAACCCGGCTGCATCATAAACACTGCCTACGTATCCTCTTGCCTCAAAATCCAACTTGGCTACATCATAAAGACTGCCTACGTATCCTCTTGCCTAAGTAATCAAGCCGATCGTAGTTCACCCAAATAGCCGCGAACGACCTTAATCCAATAGAAGAGTTTGCAACCATTCTCCAATATTATCAACTCTACGGCTGATAGTACCTCCATGGCCTCAAACACCTCCACCTTAGGTGAACCAATGGTTATATACAAACTACATCTATCAGCTACACTCAAATCAAAAACCAACTCATCATCCGCATCTGAATCCAAATGACTCTCACGCTGTGTCACCTCAGTTGGAATCCCAACCAATACAGAATGACCTGGAGTATGTGAGAAAATCCCTACCTAATGTGGAGTAGCATCAATCTTCATCTGCTGCAATACAACTAAGGTCTGTCCAAAACTCTCCACCTGCTAAGAGTCAATTAGCTCCCTCATTGAAGCCTTAACCAAAGTGACACTACCAGACCTATCTTCCAATAGAGTTTTACCTCCAATCATAACAGTTGATAACTCTTTAATAGGATGACCCAAATATGTTGAAGCCTCTATCCAGAAACTCTTCTACAAACCATTGCTCGACCACAAACACCAATCCTCCTCCAGCAATGCACGATTCTTCAAATTTACCACCCTATCTAGTTGCTTCAAGATTTCTTTTCCAACGAAGTGTCTCGAAATACCGTGAGCTCGGCTCCAATACAAAAATAGGTCCATCTTGTACCTCCCATTAAAATGAAGTACATTCACCTTTCTGCCAATCATACACTTCTTCAATCTGTTGGAAACTACTAGGACTTTCTCCAAAAGGAATTTAGTTGCAATCCAAACACGTCTAGAATAGCCACCAACAAAGGAAACCAAACGCCTATTACCTCCCAATGATGCCCTATTGGAAGGCCCCCAAACATCCATGTGAACTCCTCTAGAACGACCCTTAGCATGGTGAATAGAGGTGTCAAACTTTACCTCGGTCTTCTTGCTCATATCAACATGTTCACTGGACTTCAAACTACAGGTCTTTACACCCTCTTTCAATCTATGCGAGGAATCAATACTAGAATGGCCAAGCCCCAAATACCGTAGTCTAGTCGAATCAATAGAAATTACCACTTCTCCACCTACCACTATACCTTCAGTCAAGTAATACAGGTTATTCCTCATGACGTCCTTCATCACAATCTGAGAGTCTTTCACAATCTTAAGAACCATGTCCTCAAATCGAACATTCAGACCCTCTCCAACCAAAGCTCCAATCGAGATCAAGTTCTTCCTCAAGGAAAGAACATATCTCACATTATTTAACTCCCAATCAGTCCCATGAAACATTTTTATGCGAATTATTCCTATCCCAAGGATCTGACATGCACGGTTATCAGCCATGTACACCACACCACTATCCAGCTTCTCAAGACTGGAGAACCATTCCCTTCTAGGACGCACATGATAGGTCGCATAACTATCCAACATCCACTCGGATTCCTCCGAATAGCTACCTGTAGGACTGATAGAAAGCGAATAAATAAAAGAGTCAAAAATATTACCATCCGATACGATGTTTGCTTCTGATGATGGTTGCTTCCCTTTTCCCTTCTGCTTATTCTTCATACATTCATCGAGCTTTGGGCAGTCTTTCTTCTAATGACCAGTCTCCTTACACCAAGCACACTGATCTTTTCTAATTGTAGGATGCCCTACTCTAGACTGTGATTTCTAATTCTTTCGGTTCGGATTCTTCCCTCTTGCGGCCAACGCCTCTGCTATCGGCTCAATCAAAGTCTCCTTATCCTTCTTTCGAAGCTGATAATTCACCAGTGTAGCAGTGACCTCACTATACGAAAGAGATGTCTTCCCATTAATCAGAGTAAGGACGAAGGCCTCATATTTCTTGTCGGGCAAGGAACTCAACAATAGCAACGCCTTGTCCTCATCTTCAATCATAACATCCACATTCGCCAAATCCGCAAGAAGCTTTGTGTAGGTGTTCATGTGATCTGTGAGGTTCCCTTCTTCAACTGGAAACGATAAAGTCTTCTCTTCAAATGCAAGCAGTTCTCAACACTTTTTATCAGATACTTGCTTTCGAGAATCTCTCAAATCTTCTTTGCAGAAATCTCATTCATCACATCATATTTTAGACCTTGAGTCAAACAAGACCTAATCACACCACATGCCGTTCGATTCATCTTCTTCCAAACCTTCTCTTCAATCTCATCTGGTTTGCCATCTAACTCCAATGTATCCTCCAAATTCTACGCGTTCAGCGCATCCAAAACCTCGCATCTCTATAATCCAAAGTTGTTTGTACCATTAAACTTCTCCACATCTATCTTCATAGAGTGGATATTCAAACTCTGAATGGTCTTTGCGCCAGAAGCACCGCTTTCGACACCGGAAACACCTTCTTTCCCCGACATCTTACTCACGCACCAACGAACGAAGAATAGATCCAAAACTACAAAGATAAGAGTCTTTCACAAAAGATCTCACCTTTATCACCAAACGAAGCCTTAGACGAGCCTCCAAATTGATTTACTCCTCCAACCAAGATAAAACCCTAGATCTGTAACCTGGGCTCTGATACCACTTGTTGTGCATAGCGAAAATTTCGACAGAGTTTCTAGTGCACAATAAGAGAGAAAGATCAATAAGAATTCATGTCTCACCAAGGAAACAAGAATCTGAAGCGAATATCTCAACAAAGTGAGATATCCGCTCTTCCTCTCATCAGTTCTAGGACTGACTTGTTGAGGGATCCTAAAAAACTATTACAATTGTCACAAATACAAACAACCAATTTTACGTGGTTCAGCAAACTACCTACGTCCATGGGGTAATGAGAGGGATCTACAATTAGAGAGAAAGAGAATACAAATAGGTTTACAACCTCTCAAGATCTCACAAATAAACCCTCAATCTAATCTCTCAATTCCTCTCTCAAGATTGGCACAAGAAACTGCACAAACTCTCTCAAAAAAGCCGCCTTTTTTCTTTTGCTCACAAACCCTGCAATGCACACGAAGCTGAAAAAACTTTGCTGCATTCTCCCTAATGATTTTGCACGGCCGCCAATGTTTCCCCCCCCCCCCTTCTGCTCAATCTTGCACACCGAACAAAAACCTAAGAGCTGAAGCTATATATATAGCTTTAACCGGTCAATCGGGTAGGCCTTCTCTTTGTCCACTGGATTCGACACCCTCCTACGCGGTTTCCCCAGCTTCAAGAGTTTTCATCTCTTCACGCGCTACTTTGTTGCTCCGCAGCATTCACGTGGGGCTTCACGTGGGTGGCCCCCACTCACACTTAAAGTCTTCGTCTGCTAAATACAGCTCCTTTAGGTATTCAAATCCAGTCACTTATGCTGCAAAGTCACCAACAAACCTTATTCTGATATCCAGACTTATGCTTCAAAATAAAGGTGAAACATTATAGAAATGCGATCCAAACGAGCATGCATACGATTGATGATAGTTTGATTATTGATCGACTTCAAAGCCTGATGGTCAGTATTAAGCAGAAACTCTCACAAGATCAAATAGTGCTCCTAATACTTCAAACACTGAACTATGACATATAACTCTAGTTCATATGTGTCCACTTTTGTCGAGCTTCGCTGAGTTTCTCGCTATAGAAAGTAACTGGATGTCCTTCTTAGGATAGAACAACACCAATTCCTATGATGGACGCATCACAATCAACTTCAAACACCTTTTGAAAATCTAGAAGAGCAAGCACTGGTGCTGTGGATAACTTCTCCTTGATTAGTGCAAAGCTACGGTTCACATCTTTTCCCCAATTAAACTTGTGTTTCTCCATGCACTCAGTGATAGATGCTACAATGCTACTGAAAATTCTGACAAATCTCTTGTAGAAAGTTGCTAAGCTATAAAAAACTATGAACTTCGTTGACAATCTTCGGTGTAGGCTAATCTCGAATAGCACACACATTCTCTTCATCAACATGGATGACCTTTGCACTGATGACAAAGCCCAAGTATAATAGGCTACTGGTCATGAAGTTGCACTTCTTCAAATTGATATACAACTTGTTCTCCTGTAAAATTGTTAGTACCTCCCTCAAGTAGTCCAGACGTACAGTCTCGGTCTGACTATTAATCAGCATATCATTGAAGTAAACTATAACGAAATTGTTGATAAAGATTTTTAATACATGATTCATCAACCGCATGAAAGTGCTAAGAGCATTAGAAAGGCCAAAAGGCAAGACCAACCATTCATACAGGCCTTCTTTTGTCTTGAAGGCAGTCTTCCATTCATCTCCTTCTCTAATCCGAATCTGAAGATAACCACTCCTGAGATCTATTTTGAATAACACTTTTAAACCAGACAACATATCTAGCATGTCTTCCAGACGAAAGATAGGAAATCGATACTTCACGGTAATATTATTAATAGCCTTACTATTCACACACATGCGCCACTCTTCATTCTTCTGTGGGACTAGTAATGCCGGCACGACACATGAACTCATGTTAGCTCGTATAAGGCCTTTCTGGATGAGATCGTCCACTTATTTCTACAAGATTTCTCATTCCTTCGGGCTCATCCGATAGTGTGGCAGATTCGGTAGCCAGGAGCTAGGGATGAAGTCAGATTTGATGTTGAATGTCTCGAAGAAATGGTAATTCGAAAGGAAGTTCGTCAGGCATAACTGCATCAAATTGTTACAAGAGGCTTCAGGTGGAATTTCGGTGGAGGCAGAATCCTCGTTTTCTAATACAACAAGAGCCTAAACATCGTCAGACTGCTTCAAATCTTTAATAAAATCTTCACTGTCGACGATAAAAAAAGCTTCTTTTCAGCAACATTTTTTTTGATTGGCCCCTTCTCTGTATGAGGCATGAGCACAACTAGGCGATCATCCTTCTTAAAGATATAAACATTATCCTTCTCCCTATGCGTGGCATCAACATCAAACTGTCATGGCCTGCCTAGTAGCATATGACAAGCATTCATCTCAACTACATCACACAATGCCTCATCAACATAATTTAGACTATTGAGAAAAGATACCCGAAACACCTCATCAACCTACACGTTTACCCTTACGAATCCAATCGATCTTATAGGGAGCGGGATGTTTTTCTGTATTCAAACCTAATTTCTCCATCATGCACCAAGAGACGATATTCTCGTTGCTACCACATCAATGATAACATCATAGGTCTTTTGTTTCACAGCGCATCTCTACGGAAGATATTATACCGTTGTGATGGTTCTTCTGTCTTTGGAGCTAATAATAGTCGTCGCACAACACATGAGTTGATCCCCATCATTAGGATCCCCCCATCACCTCCATAGTCTTCAGCATCGTCTTGGTCTATATCCTCCTCTACATAATCCACCATATTCACAACACTTCTTTTAGAGCACTGATTGGATCGATGACTAGGTTGATCACATCTATAACACTTAATTGGATCGGGTTTGGCATATGGGTTTGGTGGTGTAGCTTTCTTTGATGTTGTTGTCGTTGGGCCTATACCTTTCTCAGTTGTAGCATCTTGATCAGAATCGGTTTGAGACTATTTATTCCCACCACAATTAAAGCTCGTGCGTGACCCGTCGAAAATTGCCCACGATACTCTATTATTCCATCCAAGTTGTCGCTCTATCTTTTCGGCTAGACTAACTATGTCTGTCAAGGTATATATCTGCTGTAAAGATACATGATCCTGAATTGTTATCCTCAATCCCCTAGTATATCGAGACATCTGTTGGGCATCGTTCTCATTTAAATTGTTACTGGATGATAGCAGATGAAACTTCTGCGTGTACTCATCAAATGCTCTTCCACCTTGTTTGTAATTTTGGTATTATCCGAATAAGACTTGATCATAATCACCCGGCAAGAAACAGGCTTCAGTAGTTTCTTCATCTTTTCCCCACCTATTGACTTTCGACTATCCTTCACGAGATCGATTCATGCAAACTAATTCCCACAAAGCCGATGCTTCACCTTTAAGTCGGTAGGCCACCAATTTTACCTTACGCTCATCTGGGATCTCTATATACTCAAAGAACCACTCCACTTCTGCAATCCAATCAAGAAATTTTTTGATATGAAGTTGCCCGTTAAAAGATGGTAGATCCATCTTCATCTTGAACCCTCCAGCATCACAATTATCCCTTTGTCTACGGTCTCTGTGATCATCACCGCGACATGGGACTTCATAGTTATCGTCGTCGCTGTTGAATTCATCATATGGAGTCGGATCACGTTGCTGGCGACCATCAATGCGATTTTGAACTCCTACCGTGTTAAGACGCTCCACTGCTGACGTAAGTCGCTCTATGGCAGTCTTCATCTCATTAACATCGGTCTTCAGCTCATCGAACTCAGTTTGAGAAAAGGGGGCTTCATCGCCTGTCATCAGATAAGAGGAACCTATCTCTGATACCAATTAACGCAGCGACGCAAAAATAAAACCTCGGAATCCACCAATAGTATTCTCGGAATCCACAAAGAATGATCTCTGAATCCACAAAGAAATATAAAAAAATTGATGAAAAGATATGCCTCTATGGCTTATAATACTCCGCTTAAATAGAAAAGAAACAAAACTCCTACTATAAATCAAACTTTACCAAAAATAAAAATAACAAAACTCTTCCTAAAAATACTCCCTAGGATTAGGGAAGTAAATCGGTCAAATTTGGGATCAAACCGAATTTGCTTCCTAATCAAAACAGACTCCTAAAACATTACCTAAAATAGTAAAAAAAACTAATAAAAACGCTGATATCTCTCAATCTAGAGGGAATTTGGCAAAACGGACGGCTACAAACCAAACAACAGTTGTTTTGGTTGGCTCCGTCTTGAAAAAATACGCGATTTTCATATATAATTCGTCCAATTCTGACTTACGGTTTGAAAGATATGACTCGTTTTTTCGTGGTAAGTTATTTTCCTCGACCTGGTCCACGTTTGGGCTTGTGTTTATCCCGCTTCCCCATAAATATGTCCGCCGTGTGTTCTACATCATACATCGTGTCTGTGCCTAGAATTTGCTTATAATGTCAAAAAAGAAGAATACAAGATATATCTCTTAAATTCCGAAAGGTGTTGTTGGCTTTCTTGAAGACAACCCTTGTTGGTTAAGAAGACATAGCTTCTGTTTAGGCCGTAAGTATATCTTAAATTTTCAGATTTTTGAGTAGTCCCTTACCAAAATTTCATACATAAAGAAAACATGCATAGACCCAATAAACTATGTAGACCGATATACTGTTGAACTGTAAAATTATAGCGGCCAAGCTCCCTACACTTCGGAGTCTTGTTTCAATCGCATGCAATTTAAGATGGTATCAAGATCATCTGGGTTCAAAGTCCGCATTTACAACAAATTAAAAAAAAAAAGCTGTTGCTGCAAAACCCCCACGTTTCGGTTCACTGGAAGGAGCTCAACCAGCAACGTGCGTGGATGGGTTAGAGTAAACAATTATAACACTTGAATTTCACCATAGCTCCAGGTTTTTAGTGCAGTCATAGGGACTTTAAGCGAAACGGGGTTATTGGTTGGGACAAATTGAGGATAAGGGGGAAAAGTGTTCTAATAGAACAATTTTTACCCCTTTGGGATATTTTGAGTGGGGTAAAATGGGATAAAGTGGGATAATGAGATAATTTCAGCATTTGATTTGACAATTCACGTGAGATAATTAATGATGTGGCACCTTATTAAAATATAATTTTATCTATTAATTACTTCTAAATTAACTATTAAAATATTATATGTTATTAAAATATTTTATGATATTATAATAAATATGTTATACTATAATTACTAATTAATATTATATAATAATATATTACATAATATTATTAATATATTATGTTATTAAAATATTATATAATATTATAATAAATACGTTATACTATAATTACTATTATATAATATTATTAATATATGTTATTAAATTATGTTATTAAAATATTAATATATGTTAAATTTTATATATCATACCATATATTTATAATAGAATTAGCATGTATTAGTTAAGTAATACAAAATATTTTAAAATTATCCTAATTGCCTTCAAAATGGAACAACATTGTTCCAATATGAAGAATGATGTAAATTTGGGGTAATTATGAGGAAGAGGTATAGGGGATCTTTATATAGTTGGTGTAATTTAGAGGAAAGTGGAGTATTTGTCCCCCAATTACCCCAACAAACCAATGACACCACAAAGTTGACTCCAATTCCAATTACCCCAATGAATAACACAACCCCCCCCCCCCCCCCATAAGCCTCTGCCTCATCAATTTCTCCTCAATTTGGCGACAGTGATGAATTGTGCGTGAATAATTCCTACATGCATGAACATTTCATTTTTCATGCCCAACATGGTATAACATGGCAATCAGAAAATGTTATTTTATTGGAAAACCAAGAGCTATTAGTGTGATTTCCTTCAAAAAGAACAAAAAAAAATTTTATCAAATAAACTCAGTATCTCATACCATAAGAACCAGAACTCCTCTGCCATAACAGAACACACTTAAGAAGAGCAAACCAAGTTTCAAAGTCAAGAAACATTGGAAGAATCCAAAACTGACCTTATCTTTGGCCTAGTTTCGGGGAGAGGATGCAGCAGCCAAAGGCAAAATGAAGCTAGCTTAGGCCATTTGAGAAGCATCTGTGGTGGAAGAACTCTATGTCTCAAGTTCGACATCGTTCTTAGCTTTTCCTCCAGTGAGTCGAACACGGAGAATAACTGCCAACAACAAAAAGAACACATCAAACCTAGAAAACCTTGACATTTCGGAAAAAGCACAATAGAAAAAGCTATGTAATTGAATCCCAACCTCAAAAAGAAGCACACCAAGCCGATAAATATCCGATGCAAATGTACTTGGACGCCCTTCAGCTTCTTCTGGGCTAGCATACCAATTGAACTCCATAACCAATATCTCCTTCAGCGGGAAGTTTTCCCTTTTCTCTGCATCATTCAGTCCTCCTGCCCCTCCCTCCCATGTCATCAAATCCGCCTCATCATTTGAATCATCAGAGCCCGAGCTTGAGCACGATGCGGACTCGATGAATGAAACCCGATTGAGTGCAGTCATCACAAAGCAAGAAGGGCGAATATTCGACACCACAACAGACTGAGAATGAGCAAGGCTCACTGCCTCAACGACCTGGCGAAAAATGTGTAGGCATTCTAACTGGTCCACTGCTCGCTCCGGCTTATCAAGCCACTCTCTCAAGCTTATGTCTCCTCCCTCATTAGCATCAAAAGGGACTAAATTTTTACAAATACTGCCTTTAATGCTCCTCTCTTGAGTGCACTCCTCATCCACCTCCTCCTGCCTAGCCAAGTTTAAGCTCGCCGTGGAGGCCGGGATGGTGAAGTTAGTGTTAAGAGGCCTAGAGGTTGAGGATCTCTCCCAGCCTGAGTCTTCTTTAGAACCCTCCATTTTTTTTTAGCTATCCCATGGCCTAAATGGGGTGCATTTTGGCTTCGGATAGAGCGAAGGAGCAACCAAGATCACTTTGTGAGTGCAGAAATAATACAAACAAGAGCTCCTCAACAGAACCCACATCTTAAAATCACCATGTTCCTGCACTAGCGCAAGCCAGTGGATTCCGGGGGCATAAATATCGAAAGCGCGTGCACAGAAGTTGATCAATATAGAGGAGACGGCAGAGAAGAACGAGGTGAGAGAGAAAGAGAAGCAATGGTCAAGATCAAACCTTTACAGCACGACAACTGCAGAGAGATGATCACAAGAAGCACCAACAACAAAAACCCATCAAGGAAATTCCCTATTTGAAAAGAAAACCAACAAATAAAGAGCTGGGTTTTTGCCAAGATCTCAAATTTCTTGCGCAAAGCAACAGACACCCACCAAGACCCACTTCTAGAAACCTCTATATCCAAGCCCTGCACGCTTACTAAATATCAACAACCCAATTCCAGAAAAACTTCAAACAGCACACAACACCAGGCTTTTAATGAAGAGAGAGGGAGAGAGAGAGAGAGAGAGAGAGAGAAGGAGAGGAGGGAAAAAAATGAGGGAGGGGGATAAGGATCACACAGGCTCTAACCTGAGAAGAGAACCACACAAGTGCTCTCAGTCCCCAGCTTTTGTCAGTGGCCCCTCTCCCCCCACCCTCCACAGCCTCACAAATTTATATTTTCCTTCATATACTTCATTCACACCCAAGAAATTGAAAAGAAGCCGAAGCGCTTCGTCCTTCAATAATTTATGCAGCTCGAAACATTATTGTATATACTATTGTCTGGGAGAAGTTGTTTATTTTTTTTGTTCTGTTTTGTCTGCGGTCTGTTTTTTATTTGTTTCACCTACAAACCCCAGGTTTTCATCTCTTTGCTTTCCGTCCCGTCTGCTTCCGAAACCGCTCAACTACAAGTATCCTATTGAATCATTTTAATTAAAATCTATTTCTTGTATTTCAACAGTTTGGCATACGATCTTATTCATCGTGAATTGCTACATAGAAAAATAAGCTAACTTACGATGGAAAAGTATCGTGAACAAAACAGCTAAAACAAGCGACTTCAAAAGTTGTTCAATTGGTTATTTTGGGTTTAAGAAGTGAGTGGGCTTAAAGACAAATGAGATAAAACTTTTGAGTGTAAATGGAAAATACCTTCTGCTTTGTTTATTGGGTGCGGGCCTCTCTTTCGTTATCTTGCTTTTCAGATCCCTGGTGCTCCTGGGGTTGGCTTGCGTGGCCCGTTTTGAGCCATATATAGACTACAGTAGAAGGATGCATGCAACTGCGGCCACGTTGTTGTATTGTTGGGTTATAATATTGATGTTACCAAGGTTTTCGAAGACCAGCTTCAAACCTGAACGAGTCTTCATTTGCATCTTGCACACCTTTTATTTGGAACTATTGGCAGGATGCAATTGTAACGCGGCCATTAATTATTGCATGTAAAAACGAGCAAATTTAATTTGCGCCATGCCTCACATTAAACATAATTTAAGCATTTAATTAAAAGTATACCTAAACATTTAGAAAAATATGGCAAATTGTACTGAAATAATATAATAAGAGTTTTGCTACAATGACCCAAAATATGGGACCAATAAGGAGGGACAAGTGATGTGTCCCCTTCCTATTGGATAATGAGTTGGTCATCATTAATGATGATCAATTCATTATCCAATAGGAGGGGGACACCTCACTTGTCTCCCCTATTGGTCCCATATTTTGGGTTCTTGAGAAATTTTTTATATAATAACTCCTATCGCATGCTAAAATACAAAGAGAATTTAAAATTAATTTGATTAACTATTTCATGTCTAAAAATGAAATAGAAGTGTATGGGTTTTAAAATAAATGAGGATAAAGTTTGGTTTATAGATAAATGACACTATTTGGAAGTGGGTGAATTTAAAAATAAACGAGGGTAAATCTTTAAGTTCACAAGTAAAAATCCATCTGCACGTTGCGATGATATGACTGAATTGTGAAAAAACCAACAAAATAACAGTTAAAGCATTTTCGTTTAAAAATACGCATAATTCTAGAACAAACTATAATAAGTTACAGTGATAGAGCAACGTGATAATCATATTTTTATTACATTTTATATCATTATTATCTATTTAATTTAAATAAATTTGTCACTAATAAACGCGTTTTATCTTAATTGCATGTTAAAAGCCCAAGAAAAACTCAATATCTCGTCTCTCATAAAATCCCAAGAGTCCAACCCCAAGAGAAGATCGGCCAAAGAATGAAATTACTAGCTATCGATACCACTATCGATAGCGGTATCGACACCGCTATCGATACTCATATCGATACCTAATTACTGTTGCAGAATTAAAGGCTGAAATTGATTAACTTTGGGGATCAAGTTTAATCCAAGAGCTCTCATTCATTACTGTAGACTATAAATAGGGGTAGAGAGTGAGGGGTTGAGGGTGTGAAAAATTTTATAAAAACTCCATTTGGAGAGGATTGTTACTCTTAATTGAGAAGACCTTCCAAATTTATAACTTTTTTTGCAATTAATAAAAAAATTTCACCTCTTTATATTTTTCTTTTTTTCTCTTCATTTGATGATGAAGATGAAGATAAAGATGAAGATGAAAATGAAGATCAATTTGAAGGTTTACTTTAAAGAGGCTAAACCCTCTTGTATGTAAATTTTCTCTTTTATTTTTATTTCTTTTGTAGTAATTTCTTTTCTTTTTTGCTTTAGTAGTTTAGATTTACATTAATGCCTTGTAGAGTAGATTTACATTCTTGTCTTTATTTTTTTTTATTGTCTTGCACTTTTAATTTATAGAATATATTTATTTTCTCGCATAATCTAGATTTCCATTTATATTCTTTTCTTTTACAACTTTGTTAGATTTAATTCTATGTTCATAGTGTAAATTTCTTTGTTCTCATTTCTCTTCTTGTAATTAATTTTTCACTCTTTTCTTTTATTCTTCTCTAGTATAGGTTTCATTTCTTGTTTTAATTTCCTAAGATGTGGAACTAATTCTTGTAGGAATTCTAGAATTGTATGAAACTAGCATAATTTTTTTATAGTTTGTGAATTATTCTCTTGTGCTTAAAATGATCATGTGTAGGATAATCAATTAGAGAACTAATTGGTAGAAGAACAATTTGATAATCTATATTTATCTTGAGTGGTATGATAGGTTATGCTTATTAATTTTAAAATTACTATCTAGTTGTTGTTCTTTTCATGAATATTAATTTTGCTTAGATGATAATTTGATAGTTTATGCTTTTCTTAAGTAGTTTGATAGTCTATGCTTAATAAATCTAAAGTAAAATATGATACAAAGAGAATGATTCATAATTTATAATTGAAATTAGCTAGTAGATTTAATTCTAAATTCCTCATATCTTTAATTGAATCCCCCACCTTTACTTTCTTAAATTTTCTCTTTGTTCTTAATTTTTCATTATTTATTTTCTTTTTATTTCCTTTGATTTCTTCCTCTCTGTAAGACCCCGTTGATTTTGACAACTCATAAGTATGAATTTGAGTGAATAATGATATCTATAAATAATAAATATCTTTATTGCATGGTCATGCATGGAAACTAGTATTTTGAGCTTATGAAGTTGGGGATATGCCTCAGGTATGAGGATGAGTTGCAAGTTTGCAAATCGTGTGTCGAGAAATCGAAGTATGCAGATTTTTGTCCATGAGTCGACTCATAGCATGTCATGAGTCGACTGATCAGGTTGAGTCGACTCACGCCTGTCATAAGTCGACTCATGAAATCGAGTCCTGTTACAATTTTTTTCTGCTGAGTCGACTCATAAAAATTATGAGTCGACCCATGACCATGAGTCGACCCATCATAAGTCATGAGTCGACTCATCGGGTTTTTCTGGCCTTTTTCAGTTCGGGTTTGTGGGTTTCGGGTCGGGTTTCTTTGGCTCTTATATATTGTTTTACACCCGAAAACACCCATTTTCTGAAGAGAACTCCCCAGAAACCCTAGCCTCTCCCTTCTCTCTCTAACCCTAGGTGTTCTTGGTGATTTTTGGGGGCGTTTCAAGGGGGATTTCAGCGTTTCTTTTGGATTTCAACAAAGAGGATAGTCTTCCACCACATCTAAGGCGAGTGACATCTCGCCAAACTCCTCTCCCTTGTTTTTATGTTTTCATAAATGTTTTTCACGAATTTTGTTGAGCCTAAGATGTATTTTCGAATATAAAATGATGTTCTTACTAGTGAAAAGTTCAAGATCACGCGTTTCAGATTTTTTTTAAAACTTCCACCAACAAGTTTTGATGAAAACCCAGATCTGGAATTTTGTTTAAGGAATAAAAACATGAGTTTTTATATTGATTTAATGTTTTCCTTCATGCTTAGGAGTTAAATGTTAGGGTTAACATGCAAGTGATAATTTCTCATGCTAGGTATGATTGTCTCTCTGTGTAATAGCCTAAAATTGAAGGCTAGATATATGTATATCGGTAAAATCAAGATGTGGAACGAGTAGAACAAGTTCAGTTCATAAAAATACAGATTTCAGCTCGTGAGTCGACTCACGACTCATCATGAGTCGACTCATCATGTCGAGTCGACTCATGACTAATCATGAGTCGACTCACAAAGTCGTTTCCTGTTGTCTTTTATCTTCTGCCGAGTTGACTCGTCAGTATACGAGTCGACCCATGAGGCATGAGTCGACTCATAAGAGTGCATGAGTCGACTCATCCGAGATTTTCCTGTTTTCTTTGTGTTTTTGTTTAATCACATGCTGTATACACACATATAGATTGAACTCATATGTTATACATGTAAGATGACTTTTCCTAATACAAAGTTTGGAATTGTATAGCAAGGCATATAAGAGTTGAATGGACACTCTATTATTAGTGGTAACTTCATAGTTCACATAAAGTCCTCGTGTTGGACTATAAGCGACTAAAGTCCTCGTGTTGGA
>BQKN01064028.1:0-10596 GCA_022839385.1 Asparagus kiusianus
ATTCTCATCCTAATCTATACACTAATATTTACCCACAACTATCTTTACAAATTATTGAATACCTCAATTTCAGATAAATAATTCTCCCTCGCCACCTCTAAAAAGAGCCGTCTCCTTTTATGGAATCAAAAGAGTTTTCTCCACTTCTTTGTGGCGGTTGTTATTCTCAAAAGGTTCGAATTTTTAGCTGTCACTCCTGCAATGAATGTATGCTTTCCTTTTTATTTTCTTTTTTACTTCTTCTTAAATCTTGATTTGTTTTGGGCGTTCTATTCTTGAAAGATTTGTGATGGGGTTTTGTTGGTTTAGGATTTTCTTGGAGTTTATGTTTAGATATTCAATCTAAAATGTGGGTTTATGATTTCTATAAAGCTTTTACAGAATTTTTTACTGATTGTGTATTGATTTGACATTTTTTTATTATATGTCATTGTTTAAATTAGAAAGAGACTTTACGCGTTGAGTAGAGTTTTTATTAATTTTTTCTCAAAGCAATAAGAAAAAAACAAGAGTTTTGATGAGTAGATGATTAGTGTTCTTTTAGGGTTTTTGAATTACAGATGCTATTGATTTGTTGCAAAAGCTATCTGTGGTGCCCAAGACCAGGACCCATGATGCTTCTGAGGCCTGAATCAGTTAAATATATGGTTAAGATTAATATTGTTTCTTATAAATTTATTTGTTTCTTAGGTTATATCCTTTCCTAAATAATAAAAGTACGCAAGTCAAATTGAGATATTAATTGATGTTTTGTCTTTTAGTTGATTTAGCATGCTCTATTGAATTGTGAGAATAAGAAAAATGAAGCTATCCCGTCAATGGACCGGTCAGCAACACCCTTCTGTGTTATGCATCGCTGTACTTATGGAGGTAAAATATGATGTCTCTTCTCTATTGTATCCTGTAGTTTTTGTGATCATATTACAAATTATTTGTTGTAATTATTAGATGACATCTTTAGCCAACAATAGTTAACTCACATAATTTTTTATTGTGTTAGTTATAATGTTTGGTATATGTTGTTTGTGAAATTTGGACGGCTTTTTAGGTTATGATCCAGCGAGCGAGTATGAGGATTACCCTAAATTTGATGGACCAGAGATGTAACATCTTGTAAGTTCTATTATAAATCATAATTAACTTTTTCGGTAGTAGTATGCTATTTTGTACTTAGCAATAATGGTATTTGTTGGTATATTGTTTTGAACTATAAGTTTTATTTATTTATTGAATCGCAATTTTTGATTGAGCAATTTACCATATTTGATTCTAGCCTATTTCATCAACTCATTCCATGGAATTAGTGAAACTTTGGCCTAAAACGATAATATTTTATCTAATGTAAAAATTAGTAAATCTGGAGCTGTAAGACTATAATAAAAGATTGGCAACAATTGCTATGAATATTTGTAATGTTTTAGGTTATCATTAAGTAATAAGGTATAGTAATGACACAATGCTTGGTGTTTGTTGTCTTTATGAAATGTAAATGAAAATATTACCAATTTTGATGTTTGTCAAACCTTTACCTTTGAAGCCCACTAAAAGAGCAAAATTTTCATTGATGTGGAGATTAGTGAATTCAGGATTTTAGAGCTGAAATGAAAGACTAGCTAGGATTTAATATGAATTGGTTTGTGGAGAGGGGTAGGGATATGTTTTTCTTCTACAATTGATGATAAGGGACAATTTTGTTAATACTAAGATTTGGGGATATTTTTACAAATATGCATGGTTTAAGAGGTATATATAAAAATAAGCCTTTCTTTTTTAATCTTAACACATACAAAAATTAAATTTTATTATGGTTTTCTTTACCCGCAGGATGATAATGTGACTACCTACTCTTCAATTGCACATTCTCGCTCGCCTTAGACTTTAGTATCACCATCACTTCTTTGAGATACTTATATATGTGGGTTTTAGGTTGTTGAGCGTTCTCTTTTATAACAACGATGGCAGAATGAGCTACAAAGTTATGCATATTGATCCATGAGAACTTTTTGCCTATAACAAAAATCTTTAACTATAGTAATTAAGAATGGCAGGAATGTGTCATCTACATATTCATCCAACCAAAAGAAAATAACTTGGGTACTAAGAACATTAAAGTAAATAGTAGAGTTAGACTAATATCGCTCATGTTATGTCATTTCCCATTCTATTTAAAGATTATTATGATTGTTCCACTATCATGCCCTCTTTAAAATTATGAGTTCGGAAAAACTTTCAATGGTCAATATTACCCTTAACTCTTTTAAATATTATATTTTAATCATAACATATCCTAATTATCCAATACAAATTTTAAATATCCTATTACCCTTGACACTTTTTGGATGTTACATTATAATCTAATCTTAATTAATAATTATATATTTATTAATAAAATTTGTGGTTTAGTTCCTATTGGCTGTTAGCTAATGTTAATAAGGAAATTCAAATGATCTCAGTAAGTTTCTTTACCTAGCTTATTTGATTATAATCCAATTTGTTGTAGAATTAAAATTCTTACTTTATGCAAAGTCTAAAAAACAAAAATGTGTAGCAATATATATCATGATCTGGGATAGAAATTTGAGACAATTGCAGTAATTTGGAATAGAGATCACACCTCTCTATATTCTGAACCACAAGATAATTAAATTATTTGGATGCTGATATTTGTATTGGCTCTTAACTTCCTCTTCACTTGAGAGAGATTATATTAGATTTCTTGTAGTGTGATTTGGAATTAGTGATTTGAACCATGAACTACTTGTGTGTATTATCTTGTTTATATTTTCTTTGCTTTTTGTGTGATTGATATTTGCTTATCAGGGGATTTGTCATAACACATTAAAATCACTAAATTACCAAGCCCATATTTGAAAATGAATCAGTAAAATATTATTTTATTTATTTGATTCGTATTAGGATTATTCAATTTTGATGTTGTAATTTATGCCTTACAGTTCAAACTACACACATTAGTCTGTCAATGCCATAAATGTCCTGAACTCAACATATTTTGAAAGCGGAATAGAGACTCTCGAGTCCCGATGATCTTTATATTTAGGAAGAGGTAGAGATTTTCGTAGTAGCATCTCTCTTATGATAGGATTTCATTCTCGGTATGTTCCTTCTCATTAATATCTCATAGGCTAATTTTTTTTCTTAAAAACTGTATGCCTTTGTTCATCAGTCTTCTAAATGCCAAAATATGTATGATAGGATTTGATGTGATCTGTAAAGGACAAAGATAGTTCACAAAGTGTTTCAGATCTTATTACCATATTCTTTTGCTTATGTGATCCTATAAAACGTTTTGAGCATGGAAACATCGACTTAAGCCACTTATTATTTAGTATCAATGTATATGAAATACCTCCTTAAGTACAAATACATATGATACAATCATATCCACATCCAACCTCATTTCCTCATTTTAAATTCATTTATTTTTCACTTGCCTTTTTCAAGTCCTTTTTTCCCTCTCAAGTTCTTCTACCGCTTCTTATATAGTTCATTTTTTCAATATATTTACAAAAGCTTGTATCTGCTTTATTTAAATTATATTATTATTGATGAGTCTTAAACAACACAAAATTCCACATATTGTTATCGTGAGTCTTAACAATGACGTTCGACATATTCCAATGAAATCTTTAAAGAAGAAAGGTAATAACATTGCCAACAGTATTATAAGTAGCAAACTCAATGTAAAGTTAACTAAAAATTTAATGGACATATTGCAAGTAAATTCATATGTAAAATTCCTTTACGAATTGAATGATCATCTATTTTTTAAAGACTTCAAGATACTAATAAATAGAGATGTTGTACTAGATTAATGTGTTTATAACTCAAAAATAATAGATAGCGTGGCCACAATCTGGATTAAAAAAATAATGATAATATTTTATTTGAGAGAGAGATTATTGAGTTGATGATTAATCCCACAAAAAAGTTTTTTTTCTTTTTCTATTTTAACTCTATTTTTATCAATTTAAATAATCATGATATTCAACTTACCTAGAAGAAAATGAAGGCTACTGCATGGCTGTCCTTAGGTTCGATATCAAACATGAAAAGTTTGAAGTTACATCGATCGCTCATACACCCACTTAGGAGAGATTGTTGTATAACTATACATGAGCTAAGAGGGCATGTTTGCGTTGCGCTTGTTACATATAAAAAAACCTCAGATGAAGATATGTTTGCTCAAGGATAACAAGAATTGGATTGAGATATTGAGCGTCTGTACCGAAAATTGCTAAGAGACCTGCTTAGGTTCACCACAATTACCCAAAGTTATCAGTATCGCTGATGACAAGATTATGTTCGAGTACCGTAATTACGAAAACTATTCAAGTAGATTATGTAGTCATGACTTTAAGCATGATACTTGCACTCCAATCCTAAATGAAACTGTTCCATGTCTTTCTTCGTACTCGAGCTGTCTCGACTCAACAAGAAAATTGATAAGATGCATGAAGTTTGTTGTAGAAAACTTTTAATGGACCCTTATTTTTATATGAATTCAGGGATTTATTGATTCTTTAGTACTGTGGTTTTATTTGTGCTAAGCACAGCCGCAGAAACTGTTAAAAATATCTAAAGTAAATTATGGAGAAAAATGATCTTTTTAGATATGTTTTAGTGCTTATTTGTTGCTATTACTTACGAAAGTTTTCTGTGAAGATTCTATTTTGTTCGGTTTGTTCCTCGAGTATTGTCAGTAATTTTGCTGCTCCTTTTTTCCGTTTACATATATCGGGAAGTATTATATAATGATATGTTCTATGTATTCAAATTCTATGTTAGGAAAGAACATTGTAGTGTCAAATAAATGAAAGAACAACCTTGTTTTTTTTCTTAAAAACATTTTAGTTATTTGCTAATTGCAGATTTAGTAGTCTAATTGTAATCTAGATAATTAGAACAATAATGCCAAAAGTTGACGATCTAAATCTCGACCTTCCTAGAATTTATCAATGCCAAAATAAGTATATACTTATTCTGTGGATGCTTTTATATCATATAAAATTATATTAGAGTTAGCATTAATATTTAATTTATGGTTTTCAATGAAGTCTATCAATGATTATGAATAATATCCATATTCTCTTTTGTGCAATGTAGCCACTTCTAATCAATTGTCTAGGCTCATTGGCTTTAATTATTTCTCTTGCCATTATAATGCTATTTTTTCAAATATTTTCTACTTTTACAATATTATACTTCCTTAGGTGAAGCATCCTTTCATGTCGATTTAAATAACATGAATATTCAAATTGGCCTCACGTTGTTTTTGTGTAGCCCATTCAAACAAATATTAGTTTTTTCATGTAGCCCACTCAAACAAATATTAAAGAAGATAAATAATCACAATATTAAATTTTAGAGACATAAGTGAGAAAAATCGAAATCGAAGAACAACTTTTAGTAAGAAAATAAACTAAAAATGAATAATTATGATATTTAACCACGTGCAATGCATGTGCATAAAAACTAGTTTAAAAACAATCCCCACATGATTGTTCACCCATTAAATGAGTGGTTGAGATGCATCCACCTTCCTATCAACCACCAAGTTTGTGCTTGTACCAAGCATACCCATTTTTCTCATAAATGTGTGTAACATAGAATAGATGCATTAAATATAATTCCTAAGATTTTATACTAATTTCAACCAAATTCATGATTTTAGTCACACATCCTTAACAAAATTCATGCGCAGCCAAACAAAATTTGGTTGGATTTTATCCATCCCTTATACAAATCCACTTTAATATTCATTGCAAAGAAACAATATCCTAAATATGGGTTTTTCAAAATCCCTAACTTGCATCAAAATGCAATCCACAAAGCAAATAGCCTCTAAGTGTACACTAGCATTTCGATTATCGAGACATCATAACTTCATCATTGTGACATAACCCTTAAGAGGAATTGCACCCTTAAGAGGATTGCACCGATAACCAATTTAGCAACATATTAACGGAGGCACTAAGGTGATTCAAGATCTAACTTTGTTCCATTGAGAAAGAACTTATATCCCAAGAAAGAAATAGCATAATAAAGGACAACAAATTAAGCTTCTCAAGCTGTAGCTAAAATACCGTCAGAAAATAGCATCAAAGAGAAAAAGAAATACCAGTTGCATATTCATAATCAACAGATTGAGTCTCCTTTTCCCAGTCTTTCCATTTACGGATCTGCGTGCAAGGTATTGTTCAATGAAGAATGTATACAAATGTAAACAAAATTTGTGTTGCTCAAAAAAAGTCCTCAAACCTTCGCTCTTCCAAGGGCCATTGTAATACCACAACTTAAAACATGGAAGACTGCAAGGAAAAATATGAAGATATGCAACTGATGAAGACCATCAGTCGAAATAAGTGGTACCTTACCCTGTTAACAAAAAAACACAAATATTGTAACTGACAGAACTATGTTAAACTCTATATCTGTAACTTATAATAGGTATATCTTAAGAAGAATAAAAGAATTACGAAAAGCTATAACTATGGAAGCTTTATAAAAGTGTAAACTTTGAAATGTGAATAACAGTTAATAGACTTTGCTTCCTTCAAATTTTAACAGCCATAACATTGAATTAAATTTGCATATCAGTCGTGCATGAACGAAAACATCCAAGCATGAGGCTTAAAAAATGCAGGAGAAATGTTAGACACTATTGTCCGTTAGAGTTAATGGACAAGAATCCGATTGGCCAGGAGATGAAATTATATAGACAGAAGCAATGTTGGAACAATTAGCTCTAGCATGTATGTGATCTTGGTTTGGCAATTATGCAATGAGTCTTATAATTATATCTCTGCAGGAACACCACAGATGCAAAGTTTTCTTTGGAAAAATAACAACGCCTTTACCCCAAATCTTTTGGGTTGATTACACTTTCCTTAACTAGTTCCCTTATTGACCTCAGTTGCACATTCTCCAGACCTTTTCAAATTATCTACCATCTTATTAGTTGAATTGAATGTCAGGAAAGCATGATGCCTTAAGAGGATCTACTTACGGCAGCACACTTGTGAGGCGGTGCATCTCCAGTTAAAACCCTTCTGTTCGAAGACAGATCCATTATCATCTGTGACAAGAGTCTTCTACTGTGACCTTCATTAGTTACAGTAGGTGCATGATCACCACCTGGCACAACCAGTTGCACTGGTTTAACCTCTGGAGCCTTGCATGGCAACATAGTATTAGCAACATGTACAGGGATGCACACTGAACTAATGTAATTCTGCCCAAATGTCAACAGCAATGAGATGAAACCAAGAAGCATGAGCTCTGCCAAACAATGGGAATAAAAAATGTAAAAACATAGTCAGATGCACAAAAGTCCAGGGTTCATAGATAAACATAAAGATTTTAACAAGGGTAGAAATTTTACCAGCTTTAATCTTCTCAAGAGCTTCATTTAGATGAGTCTTCTTCCGTCTTACAAAATACTGTAGCCAAATTTCATGTCAGTTAACTAATTCATGCTCATAGTTACATAATGACCCAGTATATTATCATCTTTGGCTATATAGTAAAACATATGCCACCGTTTGCCAGAATGCTGAAAATGACAGGTTAGGATCATCTCCACTAGTAAAAGAAGATATGGAGAGACCGCTACTTTTGATTACAGCCACAAGTTAGTTTGACAATTAAGACAGTGCAATACGGGGGGGGGGGGAGTATTAAAATTTAGATTAAGTTAAACCATCCCTTGAATCATAGGTTGTTGCAATCAAAGCAAGGGTCTCTCCACTACTTTTTGGTGGTGGGTCGGATCCAAATACATATTGTTTGTCTTTAGTTTTGGAAACGACATTTATAATTTTACTATTACACCTGTAAGCTTTCCCACGTCAATCACCATTATCTCCATGTTAATTCTATTAAAGTTCAACAATTGTCCATGTACTATGTCACTTCGCCTTCTCTCTTCCACAAAAAAAACCCACAAGCACCCAGCCGTCACTCTAATTCCTATGAAATGCATGGGAAAAAAACTAGTTTTTGCTAAAAGAAAACGAATTATGCAAATCCTTTCTGATGTCCAAAAGCCTTCATTTGAGGAAATTCATTCAATTCACTTGCAATATGAAGCAATCTTGAAGAAAGTTTTTCAACAAACAATTCGCCGGAAACTTGTGCGCACAAAGGTTCCTCTTTACAAACGAAACCCCATGTTAATCCAAATAAACCGTAAATGCAATTTTACTACCCAAAATCTAGTTAAAATGCCTTCCGAACTTAATATCATTATGTTCTGAACGGTGACGGGGAATCTTTCAGCTGAACAACTAATAGAAAAATTAGGAATATCCCGGGAACAAAATTAACGTTAATTACGTTCAAGCGTATAAATACATAAAAGTAAATGAGAAAATATTTTTATCATTTTTTTTTTTTTTTTGAGTTTTGAAAAAGTGAAGAGAAAATTTAAGATTTCGAGGTATCAAATTCTCATCGATTTGAAAACTTTGGTGGTGTATCCAAATGCAAATAACCCTAATTCCTTAACATAACTTTTGGGGGCATATTTGCTTGCACATATGGTTGATTCGAGGGCTATTCATTAGCGCAAAAGATCCATTATTCCCTAATACCATTAAAAAATTCAAAAAAATAAAAAAAGACACAGATTGAAAGACTAGGGTTTACATGTCCGAGGCGATGAAGGCCAGTCTCCAGAAGAAGTGAGAGCAAAACGATAACAGCACAGACGCCGGCAACCGCCCACGTCGGCGTTATACTGAGCTCTCTCGAGGTATTCTCTGATCCCCCTCCTCCTCCTCCCATTGTTCTCTCTCTCTCTCTCTCTCTCTCTCTCTCTCTCTCTCTCTGTTTGTTGGAGGTTTTGAAACCCTAGAAAAAAGGGGGAAATGGATGGTATCTATTTGTGGAGGGTTTCATGGCGTTTTGAGGGCGGTGACACAATTTTTGTACATTTGTCATCTCGGATTGCTGTATGCATGGTTTCATTTGCATAGCTGAGAAGAAACTGAGAGACGTTACGAAGTTTTGGTGTTATTTTCACATAAGACCCTCAACTTTATTTATCTTACATAATACCGCATAAACTTTGCAACAACTAAGAATCACTTAAGAGGAAAAACATTTAAAATTTAGGGTGGGGGCATTGTCTATAAACGACGGATGATAAATTGTGGATTTTTTCCTCTCCAGAAAATTTTATTTATTTGCATACCACAGGTAAGAGATATGGTGAGAAAAGATTGAACTTTAGGGAGTTCTGAATGACACCCTAATGTTGAGGGGATTGTTCAAATTATCCCTTAGGTAAAAGGGCTTCTTCGATATTAGTAGACCCTTCAACCTTTAATATTTTGAAATGGCTCCTCACTTTATTGAAATCGCCATTTCATCCTCCAATTCTTAAGTTATTCCAAAGTTAGTCCCTCAAATCATTGAAATAACTATTAGGTCCCTAAATTCTCGTAAATTAGTTCAAATTAGTCCCTTAAATCGATAGTATAAGTGACAATTAGAGGAATTGGTTTTGCAATAACTTGTGAGGATCACGGGACCTAATAGCAATTTCAATGATATAAGGTACTAACTTTAAATTAACTTAATAATAGAGGGACCGAATAGCACTTTCAATGATTTGAAGTACTGAGTTCAAAAACGTACATGATCGGGTAAGATTAAGTAGAGTAACCAACGTACCAAATGAGCCATTCTTTTCTCTTAAGAAAATCTACAAACTATATATATGATCTGATAATATGATATGCAATGTAATATATATCAACTTTGCCATATGCATGATAAAGTAAACAAATTATGCATCCCTTTTCTGAATTAAGGGCTCGTTTGGTACGTGGGAACGAGTGAGAATGGAATGCAAAGCCAACTCTTTTTTTCCGCGTACCAAACACGATGTATTTTTAGATGTTAGAATTAAAATTCTCACTTCTTATCAATTCCTACTTTATGTGGGAATTGTCATTCCAAACCATTTAACAAAGAATTGATATTCTCACTTAAGTGAGAATAAAAATAATCAAATAAATTCCAAGTATACCCTCCTTAAAAGATACAAATAGATATAAATTCCCATATGAAAATTATTTTTATAAAAAATTAACTTATCTTAAGCTACTAGTACAAATATATAAATAAATATAAGCATGAATATAACTTGCCCAAGTTCCAATATACAAACATCGTTCCTAAGTAAATTTATATCAGCGACCTTGCCATAGTTCCAATATATTGTGATATTATTTTTTAAGAAATCTATGATATCGTTCATTCGTTCCTAAGAAGTATATTAACACGGACCTTGCCTTAGGTTCCAATATCTTTTAATAAACTAGATATACTTTGGGAGTGACAAACTAGTTTATCATTTTGCAATTTTAAAACTTAATATTTTGATACTTTGATGGTTGTCCAATTATTTTGTTCGTACTATTTTATGGATATTTTGATTAGAATTTGGATATTTCTAGTAATTTGTCGAATGTGATAGTTTATGCATATAAAATTTTAAACTATAGATACTATAGTTTATATTAATTTTGACATATGGATGATAAATTGCACTTTTCCCCCTTTATTGGG
>BQKN01064034.1:8941-29427 GCA_022839385.1 Asparagus kiusianus
TTGTGATCTTCAACGAAGCTCTATCTTGGTACATATGCGGATGAAGCAAGATCTTGGATCTTTAACTTGAATAGCATAAGCTTCACCGACATTCCGCCAACCTCCATTGGATATGATCGTGAATGCGCAATTCCATCCATCCTCCAACATATTGTTTGTCTAGAATACCTAATAAGAAACATAAACACTAGACAAACAATATTAGGAATTGTTTGTAATCATCAAAACAAGATTAGAAGATGTAGGCTCATAACATGAGACCTAACACTTTTGTTGCCCAATGTCATGTGCATATACTCCTTTTCTCTTGTCTCTCTTAGGATTTTTAGCAAATCCTCAGCTGTCAACGGGTTTGATTTTCCTTTACCGATTACCGTTCGAATCGGGCTAGCCATACTACTCACCTCAGTATGATGAGTTGTAGGAAAGTTTCTTTTAGACTTAATGCTAAAATTTCTTTCCTACCCTTAGCCGTTTGTGGCATCGGGTCGGGTTAATTACAACCGTTAAGTCGTAATTAGGTTAGGCTATATCGTTAAGTGTAACAACTTAGCCCGAAATGATCGATCAATTACGTAGGTGATCGGTGGGGGGTCTGAATAATAACTCATCACTTGGTAGATCACCATTCGGGAATTGATAAGGCACATCGCTTGGTAGACCGTTTATCAACGAACAATGTCATTTGCGGGAATGACGGTGTTGGGATAATCAAATCGCGCAAGGACATATGAGTGTGACGATTGATTGATGAAGAAGCCATCGCATGGTAGGATACTACCCATCGATAGTTCTAAGATTATTAGAATGCTCGGAATAGATCAGATTGTTCAAGGACGTATAAGTGTGACGATTGATCGGACAACGCCATTTGCGGGAATGACGAGGTTGACTATCAGATGTAATGGTTAACTTGATAGTTTTGTGGATCCATCATCCTATTGGAGAGGATTAGTGGGAGATTTTGTCAGAGATGGTTGTTAACATGACAGGATTATCAGGATCAGAGCGACTTTGAGGACCTACCACCCTATTGAAGAGGATTAGCAAGTTGATTTTGTCAGAGATGGTTGTTAACATGATAGTGAGAGTTTGTCCCATCATCCCATTGGAGAGGATCGATGGGGGAAATTTGGAAGAGAGGTAATAGTTAACTTAATAGTTTTACAAAATCCATCATCCAGTTGAATAAGAATGATGGAGAAATGACTATCAGAGGTGGTAGTTAACTTGATAGTTTTGTGGACCTACCATCTTATTAAAAAGGATTGGCGAGGGAACTTAGTTTTGATCCTAACTATAGGAAGTTTGACCAAGTGGGACATTTGGGACGATCCTAACTGTTCAAAGTTTTGGTCGTCCATCTTGAAAGTGGACCTCTCGTTCTTAGAAGGAATCAAGAGGGGATTTTGGCTCGTGCACCAATAAGAGGATCGAGTAGGAGATGTAGGGAGCAGTTTAACCTCGTGTATCAGTAGGAGGATTTTAATCATTTTGGACATGATTAAACAACCACAGCAGGAGATTCCTAATCATGATTAAGAGTGGATTACTTAGATGGTTGGTTTTCATCCAGAATAATCAGCTTATCCCAGGTTACCCTCAAGAATATCATGTGTAGTATTCTCCAGAATTTCCCGTCAAAGGAAGGGAATAGTTTTAGCCTCGTATACCAGTTGGAGGTTAGAGCAATTTAGCCTTGTGCACCAATAGGAGGATAGAAGGAGCAGTTTACCCTCATGCACTAGTGGGAGGAAAGAAGGAGTAGTTTATACTCATGTACTCATTGGTGTAAAGGAAGGAGCAGTTTATACTCGTGTACTTGTAAGAGTAAAGGAATGAGAAGTTTATACTCGTGTACTTATCAGAGTAAAGGAAGGTGTAGTTTATACTCGTGTACTTGTCGGAGTAAAGAAAGAACAGTTTATACTCGTGTACTTGTCGGATAAAGGAAGGAGAAGTTTATACTCGTGTACTTGTCAAAGTAAAGGAATGTTGGAGGAAGACTAAGGGTAGAATTTCTTCAATAATTTACCGTTGATAGGCATCAGAATCTTATCGCTGTTCGATTTGATGAGGCAATACGCTCCATTCGAATAGACTGTTTCTATTATAAATGGACCTTACTATTTGGGTTAGAATTTGCCTTTCTTCTTGGAGTTGAGGATCATGGGTCGCTAAACTACGAGGACCAGCTCTTCCTCCTTGAAGGATCTATGTTTGACTTTCTTGTCAAAATCCTTGGAGATTCGGCCTTGATAGAACTTAATGTGTTGTTGAGCCTCATGCCGCTTTTCATCTAATACCTCAAGTTCGGCAAGATGTCATTGATGACTTTCTTCAGTCATCATCCCCATTGCAAGTGCGATGCTAGGGATGGAATCTGAATTTTGAGTGGCAACACGGTCTCATAGCCGTATACCAATGAATAAGGTGTAGCATTGGTCGATGTGCGAACCGTGGTCCGATATGCCCATAAGCTTTCATATAGCTTCTCATCCCAGTCACGCTTGCTATTAGAGGTTAGCTTGGTCAAGATCTTGATGATCGTCTTGTTGAAAGCCTCGGTTAATCTGTTTACTGAAGGATTATAAGCCGTGGATGCTAGGTTTTGTATTCTGAATTTGTCAAAAAACCGAGTGAAGGCATGACTCATGAAATATGATCTGTTGTCATGAATGATGCTCCTCGGGACACCATATCGGTTGATAACTTGATACTTGATGAACTTGATCATATCGTTGGTTTTGACTTCTCTTAAGGGGATAGCTTCCGCCAACTTAGAGAAGTAGTTGGTTATCGCAAGGATGAATCGATGACCTTTGACCGATGGAGGACATATCGGTCTAACGATATCCATCCCCTATGTCTCGAACAACCACAAAGTTGCCGTCAGATGCAAGTCTTCGGGTGGTTTATGCATGTAATTAACATGGATTTGACACACGTGGTTATTCTTGGCGTAAGCGATAGCGTTGTTGACCATTTTGTGCTAATAATAGCCGATTCTTTGCAAACGGTCCCAGAGCTTGGTTCCGGGTTGGTGAGCACCGTAAGTGCCATCACGGGCTTCTCGCAAGGCTTCCTATGCTTCTGTCATTGAGAGACATTGAAGTAGCATGTCGTCATATGATCTACGATATAATATCTTTGTGGTTGCATCGTAGTAGAATTCGATGCACGTCTGTGAACAGAATCTCGCTTCTTGATGTCTTTAGGTAGTATGCCATACAAGATGTAGTCAATGTTCAGGAAGTGCTAATCTCTTGGTTTGAGTTGATCGGCTGCCCGATAAGTTGCGTTCGCCTCTAGAGCATACTCTGGTTGGTAGAGTTGTCGGCTTACGACGATGACTTGTTAGCTTGTTCCTAGCGGTTGAGCTAGATTAACTACCAATGACACCAATGCATCTGCATGCGTGTTCTTGGAATGGAGCACATGCTCAATAAGGAAGTTGTCGAATGATTTGGCTAATTTAATGACCGCTTGGTGACATGGGATTAAGTTGTCATTTCTGACTTCATATTCCCCCGTCATTTGCTTGATAATGACGTGAGAGTCACCGTAGGCTTCAAGGTGCTTCACCCCTAATTCCTTTGTGAAGTTGAGTCCAATGAGTAGGGCATTATACTCAGCTACATTATACGTACATGGCTCAGTTAGTGAGAAAGCTCGGGGGTAATACATGCTTTTGTGGAGAAACCAAGACCACCCCACACCTGTGATGATAAACCCACTTGTACCCACGCGAGATGCACCGTCGAAGTATAGTCACCAGACTTCTTCCTGCGAGGTAGCATTGACCTTGTGGGTTTTATTCGACATGTCTTCAAACAAGTTAACCTTCAACTCGAGTGGGTGGCCAGCCATGAGATCGCAGATTGCCTGTCCTTTGATAGACTTATGCGGTATGAAGTGGATGTCGTATTAAGACAGCAAGAGCATCCACCTCATGAGGTGCCAATTTAAGGACCTAGGCTGTGTCATGAAGACTCAGATGAGGTTCATACGGGAGATGACATGAATTTTTTGACCGACCAAGTAGTGTAACATTTTTTGAATTGCGAACACTAGCGCTAGACATTCCTTTTTGACCATGGGGTATCATCGTTCGGCTCCTTACAAGGTCCTACTTAGGTAGTAGATGCCTTACTCATAGCCGACATCGTTGTTCTGTATTAAGAGGGTGCCGAGAGAGTGCTCCATTGCCCACACATAGATCAGGAAGGGTTTGTCTGAGATCAGGGCCGCCAAGACTGGTGGATTTGAGAGATAATTTTTGATCTCCCGAAAGCTTGTTGGCAAGGCTCGTCCCATACGAAGGAGACGCCTTTCTTCATAAGCTTGGAGAAGGGTTGGCACTTGCCCGAAAGATTTACGATGAATCTTTGGATGTATGCCAAACGTCCTTGTAGTCCCCTCAATTCCCTGAGATTTATGGGTGGTTAGAGTTCTTGGATAGCTCGCACTTTGTCGGGATCAATGTGAATCCCCTTTGTAGTGACGACGAATCCGAGGAACTTGCCATTCTTCATGCCTAAGAATGACTTTGTAGGGTTCATATTTAGTTGATGGGAGTGCATAAGGTCAAACATGACTCTCAGGTCTCGAAGGTGATCGTCTTTGTTGCGACTCTTCACGACCAGGTCATCCACGTAGCAATCGATTGTCTTTCATAGATGATCTCGGAAGATGGTGCTCATGGTATGTTGATCGGTTGCACCAACATTCTTAAGTGAAGTGTGTTTCTTGTCCTCAGGGTGCATCTTGATCTGATTATACCATGAGAATCCGTCCATAAAGGACATCCTCTCAAAGCCATAGGTGTTGTTAATGATGACATTCGTAATGGGCAAAGAGAATTCATCCGTAGGACATGCAACATTGAGGTCTTTGAAGTTGATGCAGATATAGATTTTTTCGTTCTTCTTTAGGACCGTAAGAATGTTAGCCACCCAATCAGGGTGTTGCTCCTCTCTAATGATATGACGCCCCTGGGTTCACATAAGGCTGTAGTCCAAGGTGAAACCAGAGATGTCAAAGTTGGTATCAGAGCAAAGCCAACCGGAATTGTGAGAACTACGTGCTATGCGGCACAAAGTGCTACGTCGAGAGGGAGGGAGCCACCTATTGAGGCCGTAGGAGCCACCTCTAGAATCTCACACGGATGGTACGGTCTTGGATGATATGATTTGGCGCAACGAGGACGTTGCGAGTTTAAGTGGGGGAGTTTGTAATACCCCAACCCTTGAGAGGGTGATGTGATTAGTGTTGATAGATTTGATTGGAATACTCATACCATCAAGATGCATCTTCGTTTCGGGAACCCAACTCTTAGAAACTCCAAAGTTAAGCGTGCTTGGCCTGGAGAAATTCTAGGATGGGTGACCCACCAGGAAGTTTTCTAGGGAGCGCGTGTGTGAGGACAAAAATGTGCTGAAAAGACATGTGGTAGTTTGTGAGGCCAGTCCATCAGATCTAATAGCATACCGATTCCAGGATTCCGGGGCGGGGCATTACAGATGAAGCTGATTCAATCAGCTTTTTTACTTCGGATTCGATTGCCTCCATGATTTGTGGATGAAACCTTCTCTGCTCTTGTTTGATGGGTTTGGTGTCTGAGCCGATGTTGAGGTGATGCATGGTGAACTGAGGATCAAGGCCGGGCATGTCCTTATAATTCTATGCGAAGACATCGATATACTCTTGGATGAGGGATATGCGGTATTCCTTCTCCTGGGGAGGTAAGCTATCACTGATAAATATAGGTTTGGGACTTACCTCGTCTCCCATATTTATTTGGAGTACTTTTTCCTCTATGGGCGGTTCACACTGTTCAAAGCAACCAATCCACTGGGCACTGACGTGGCGATCCCATGCTTCATCATAAAGTGGAATCCATTCATCCTCTTGGATTTCAACGGTATTGACCATAGCCATGTTGACCATGAAGTCTTTGAAAAGGGCCCCGATGTTTACATCTGAATCCCAAGTCGAGGACGTTGACGATTGATCATCTGAGCGAGCATCGTCGGATATTTCACCGAAATTGCAGTACAAATCCGAGGAAGAGGAGGAGTAACCTAATCCTCTTTGAGTTTTGCCATAGTAATTGTCAGGCTTCCCTTTTGGTACGTAGGTAGGTCAGAGAGGCATCTTCCGACCTTTGTCGTATTTCAAACCTGCTTGGCGAATGAAGTCATAACCCATCCTCTCCATCATGCATTTTGTGATGGGGCTGTAACATGAGAATTAAGGAGCAGGTTCGTCTTCGTCGAAATCATCCCACAGTGTGCGTGCGGGTTGGTCTATCTACCCGAAGATAATTTCTTGCTTAGAAATATTTTAGGTAGGTATGACAAAGACAGCTTGCGAGGACTCAACCATTTGCTTGTTCGTGATTTCTATCGAGTGCACGGGCAAGTGTAAAGAAGAATTAGAGTACAATCCTGAGATCAAGTCACTGAACTCATCATCAACAGATTCTGCACCAGACAAAAAGTAAGCAAGATGAGGTTCCGCATTCAGGGTAAGTCCGGCCACCTTGTCAGCATCGGTTACAGCAAGGCCTTCGTAGCCGATTATAATAGGTTCAATGTTATTTAAGACAAGACCCTCAATTCACTCAGACTCACTATCGTCCTCGTTGCCTCTACCCCCTTCCTCGACTAGTGGTTTGTTTCCCAGTTCAGAATCCTGGTAGCGTAGGGAGTCGGTGAAGTAGTTCTTAACCCCTTTGAAGGGCTATTCATCCGTAACTACCATCTTCACCTGGTCATAGTCGTTCACATAATTCATGCATTAGTGTAATGTGGATGGGACTATCCTATTGATATGGATCCATGGTCGGCCCAACAGCATGTTGTATGAGGGTTCTGTGTCGATGACATAGAAGGTCACCTCAGTTTTCGTGTCACCCATTCGGCATTTGAGACAAATCTTCACAAGCGGCCGGGTTCCAGTGGCACTGAAGAAAAAGATTATGGTGGTTGTCGAAGACAACCGCTTTTGAGGCACCCCCAAGTGCTTGATGAGCTTCAGGGGGATAATGCTCAGTGTAGATCCTAGATCCACCTGGATTCTATCTATTCTCGAAGAACCGAAGAATCCTGTGAAGTACATGCATCGATCGTGAGACGTGCTTTTGATGAGTATATCCTCTAGAGTAAAGTGATGTAGTGGATTTATTGTTTGGATGCCTGGCAACATTGCGAACATCCCGTTTTTGCCTCCTGTTTGGGAGTGGGCAAGAAATGTGTGGCAAAAGCTTCTGAAAGTCAATTCCTCTTGTAGGGCTTTGCGGGTCACCCTGGACAACCGTAGGAGCTTGTACAAGGTGATCAGGGTCGAAATATTCTTTACCTGGGCCAGTAGGTCAAACCAAAAGGGTTAACCACTCGAGCTTAGCCTGTCAAGACTTGGCTAAACTATCGATGGCAGTCCCACTGGTAGCCTTGTCGAACTCTCTACCGTCGAAGGGTAGTTTTAGGAAAAGTACTTCCCTGCTCGGGTGATTAATGTGTCTGCCTCCTTGTCGAAATTGGTGAGGGTTGCTATTTCTGCTCTGTTATCGTCTAGAATTACCGAAATGACATTACAAAGCTTAGACTTGACTTTGGACTTGTTAGAAGTCCATTGCTCGTTGTCGAGGAGGTCGGTATGAACCCACATCATCTGTCCTGACGTCAAGGTCAGTAGTACCAAGCCTTTTTCTTGTTGATTGTAAGGGTCATCATTGACAATCTTCAGTTCTGCCTTAGGGATGGGTACGACTCCTGCCGACGCATGAACCTCAGGGAGACCCGTTCCAAATTTAAGGTTGACCATGTTTGTAGTCACTGCATTTTGCACATTCTCCTTCTTTAGGACCCCTGCGTCATAAAGAGCTTGCAGCTTATCCTTAAGGATATAGCATTTGGAGGTGTGGTGACCGACAAATCTGTGGTATGCACAGTAGCCTGGATCATCTGTTTTGTTCACGTCTTCAGGTTTCATGAATTCTGGCAGCTTGATCCTGTTGCTCTTGAGCAGAGTGTTGAAGCTAGCCACCACCTAGTCTTTTATGAAGTCATATTGCCTTTGCGGGCGTTACTCGGAAGGCCTGGGCTTTTTCCTCTGTGCGGGCTTGGCGACTGGAGTGGAATTGATAGCCATGATCTCTTTCCCCCTTAACCGAGGGTTCCTAGAGGTGTTTGGTTCCAAAGCTCTGCTCTTAGGCTGAGGCTTTTAGGCTTCCAATCTTTTGATCATGTTCTCGACTTGCTCATGATACGGGTGTATCTTCTTTTCGGAAAAGCGATCCTCATAGAAGCTTGAGGATAGGTGATTCTCATGATATCTTGAGAATAGTGGTGTGAAGCGACACGGTGGAACGCAAGTGGAAGCGTAGAACGAGATGACGAGCAGCAGATTCGAAGAATCCAGCTTTCAGCCAGTGAGTCGACTCATACATGTACATGGGTCGACTCATCAGGTTGAGTCGACTCATGCCTGTCATAAGTCGACACAAGAACTCAAGCCCTGTTAGCAAAAGTCTCTGACCAGTCGACTCATCAGTTATGAGTTGACTTATATGAGGCCATGAGTCGACTCATATGCAGTCATGAGTCGACTCATTGAGGTTTCCTGGGCAGACTTGGTTTCCGTTTGGAAGGAATCCTAGTTGGGTTTGGTTTTGGTTATTTACCAGATTGTCACCACGTTATAAACCATATAAATAGGGACTGTTTAGGGGTTCTAAACAAGAAGTTAGAGGCTAAGATGTAGATCTAAAGGGTTTTAGGTCTAAGTGAGATCCTAATCAAAAGGATTAGAGTTTAGATTATGATAATCTATGAGACATTAGATCAGAGAGAAATTCTAATCATTGTATTAGGGTTTAGAGAGGATTAAGAGGTTGTTCTCGATTCTAGTGAGATTGTGAGGGAGAGATTATAATCTTTTGTTCTTCATAATCTAGAGAAGGTATTTTCCTTCGCCATACTGAATTGTTCTTGTGTTTTAGTTGTCTTCTTCTCAACCCACCTTTTGGTAATTCCGCGACCAAAGGGTGCTCGTACGGCGACTCGTATCAAGTTAGTATCAGAGCAGACTCGATCGTAATACAAGAAGCTAAGCGAGGTCCTTTTCTTTGGAAAGAGTTCAGAGATTAAGGAAGAAGAAGATGAGTGAAGTCAACAAAGATAGAGGGGCTCAAAAGTTTCCTCAGCTGAAGTTCAAACTTGAATGAGACTTCAAGTTTCTAAAGGGGGGACCCATGGTACGGGTGTATCTTCTTTTCGGAAAAGCGATCCTCATGGGAGCTTGAGGATAGGTAATTCTCATGATATCTTGAGAATAGTAGTGTGAAGCGACACGGTGGAACGCAGGTGGAAGCGTAGAACGAGACGACGAAAAGCAGATTCGAAGAATCCAGCATTCAACCTGTGAGTCGACTCATACATGTACATGGGTCGACTCATCAGGTTGAGTCGACTCATGCCTGTCATGAGTCGACTCAAGAACTCAAGCCCTGTTAGCAAAAGTATCTGACCAGTCGACTCATCAGTTATGAGTCGACTCATATGCAGTCATGAGTCGACTCATCGAGGTTTCCTGGGCAGACTTGGTTTCTGTTTTGGAAGGAATTCTAGTTGGGTTTAGTTTTGGTTATTTACCAGATTGCCATCACGTTGTAAACCCTATAAATAGGGACTGTTTAGGGTTCTAAATAGGAAGTTAGAGGCCAAGATGTAGATCTAAAGGGTTTTAGGTCTAAGTGAGATCATAATCAAAAGGATTAGGGTTTAGATTGTGAGGATCTATGGGATCTTAGATCAGAGAGAAATTCTAATCATTGTATTAGGGTTTAGAGAGGATTGAGAGTTTATTCTCGATTCTAGTGAGATTGTGAGGGAGAGATTGTAATCTTTTGTTCTTCATAATCTAGAGAATGTATTTTCCTTCGCCATACTGAATTTTTCTTGTGTTTTAGTTATCCTCTTCTCAACCCACCTTTTGGTAATTCCGTGACCAAAGGGTACTCACACGGCGACTCGTATCAAGTTAGTATCAGAGCAATCAGATCCGGTGAAGGGGCATCCTGTGTATGGTCCTGACTCGATTGTAATATAAGAAGCTAAGCGAGGTCCTTTTCTTTGGAAGGAGTTCAGAGATTAAGGAAGAAGAAGATGACTGAAGTTAACAAATATGAAGGGGCTCAAAAGTTTCCTCAGCTGAAGTTCTAACTTGAATGGGACTTTAAGTTTCTAAAGGGGGGACCCATGATACGAGTGTATCTTCTCTTCGAAAAAGCGATCTTCATGGGAGCTTGAGGATAGGTGATTCTCATGATATCTTGAGAATAGTAGTGTGAAGCGACACGGTAGAAAGCAGGTGGAATCGTAGAACGAGACGACGGGCAGCAGATTCGAAGAATCCAGCTTTCAGCCTGTGAGTCGACTCATACATGTACATGGGTCGACTTGTCAGGTTGAGTCGACTCATGCCTATCATGAGTCGACTCAAGAACTCAAGCCCTGTTAGCAAAAGTTTCTAACCAGTCGACTCAATAGTTATGAGTCGACTCATATGAGGCTATGAGTCGACTCATATGCAGTCATGAGTCGACTCATCGAGGTTTCCTAGGCAGACTTGGTTTCTGTTTGAAAGCAATCCTAGTTGGGTTTGGTTTTGGTTATTTACCAGATTGCCACAATGTTATAAACCATATACATAGGGACTGTTTAGGGTTTTAAGTAGGAGGTTAGAGGCCAAGATGTAGATCTAAAGGGTTTTAGGTCTAAGTGAGATCCTAATCAAAAAGATTAGGGTTTAGATTGTGATGATCTATGAGATCTTAGATCAGAGAGAAATTCTAATCATTGTATTAGGGTTTAGAAAGGATTGAGAGGTTGTTCTCGATTCTAGTGAGATTGTAAGGGAGAGATTTGTAATAATTGATTCTTCATAATCTAGAGAAGGTATTTTCCTTCGCTATACTAAATTGTTCATGTGTTTTAGTTGTCTTCTTCTCAACCCACTTTTTGGTAATTCCGCGACCAAAGAGTGCTCACACGGCGACTCGTATCAGCTCACATTGGCGAACAAGTTCCTTCCAGGTCTGGTTTCCACCATGCCGATTCTGGACAAAATGTTGATTGAGAGGTTTTTGCGGCACATCTTAACCAGGGTGCTCAAGGAGATTTGGTCCCGACACTGAGTGATCGATTCCTAAATCTTTTGATGAAATTATTGACTGACTCCGTCTTCTTTTGTTTGTCGGCCAGAAGGGTGGCCATTGATACTTTCGTATCATCCTCAAAGAAACAGGCCAAGAAAATCCTCTCCACATCGGCCCATGTCGTGATGGCGCCTAGTTCTAGCTTATGAAACCACTCAAAGGGCACTCCTCTCAGGGTACAAATGAACAGTCGGGTGAGAATGACATCATTTGCCATGAGGAATCTCGTCTGAGATAGGAAATAGTAGATGTGCTGTGAGGGAGAGTCCTTACCATGAAACTGGATCAGGCTCATTTGTTTGAACTTTGTCAGGTAGGAGACCATGTCCCATTCAACTAGATACGGTCGAACCACCCCCAGCTCATTCATGTTTCTATAGAGTTTCAAGGCATTGAGCTAACTCTGGAATCCATCGAACCTTTTGTCTCAGGGAGTGCTGCCTAAATGCGAGTGTCTTCCTGAGGATTTGTTAGAATAATCCGAATGCGGCTCACAATTATCTTCTTCTTCAGCTGTGTGAGGAGGAGTAAGCTATCACTCTCTGTTCCTTGATGGTCTTCATCGATTTCACAAATTCCTCTTCTTCTTCTTCTCGCTGAGAAGTTGTTCCATCATCTCCCTTAGAGAGCTGATGGTTGACTGCTTCTCCTTGAACTTTTTAGTGAGGTCATCGGAGGCCTTCGCCATGTGAACCATTGCGTACTTGTCGTAGGCTGAGCTTGAGGTCTGAGATGTCACTGCTGTTGAGCACACCTCATCCTTGTTATCATAGATGGGCGACAAACGAGTATAATCAAATGGGATAGTGGCTCCTGTTTGAAGGCGAGTGCATTAGTACACACCCCCCTCTTCAACAAGGGGCCATCTGAACCCAGGGGTATATTCAAGATCTGATGAATCTGAATGCCAGATTTTACCTTTCCCTATCATGTTGATTGTGGCTATTGGGAGCTCTAAGTCACCCATGGCTCACCTCTTCTAACAATGGTGTCTTTAGCGGGGATGTCTTGGCTCAGGAGACTGTCAAGAAAGCCTCCTGAAGACTGATGGCTTCGGTACCTTAGCACACTAGCAGTTGGCAAGTACCGCCTGGATGAGCCTCTCTTACTGACACTAAGGTTTAGCCTTATGAATAGTGTGTTTGTGAGTTAGATGATCCTTGAGATCTCCTGCGGGTTAGTGGTGGCAACCCCCAACGTCAAAAGGACCAGATGTACAATTGCGCAGAAGAGACTCAAGGGAGTCGGAGTGAGAACATTTGGGGAATTTCCCAAGTGTCGACTTCATGTGACCTTGCTTTGACAGGCGAGGTCCAGAGTTTAGACAAACTTCAGCCGACTACTGGCGAGCTTAAGCTGACTACTCATTCAGGTGACCTTGCCCTGACAGGTGCGGTCTTGAGTTTGAGCGAGGTTTAGCCAACTGGCGATGAGCTCATGTTGTCTGTTCAATCAGTCAAGATTCGCTCTCTTAAGTTGTTCTGGCTTTGCCTTTTTGGCTAAGGCTGGTTCTTAGACAGTCCTATTGGGGTTCGCCTGCATGCATGCTCCTATTTGGGGGCTGAAGCTCGCCCATTGTGTGGAGCTTGCCTGTTTGAAGGTGTGGCTCGCCTGAATCATAGGGTTCGCCTGATCTAGGCGACTCATTCGATTTGGGCAGGCGACTTGAAGAGCGAAGCCCGCCTTATTTGGTGGGCTCGCTTGAGTTACTGAGTCCGCCCAGATAGGGAACTTAGCTATTGGAGTGAGGCTCACCTAAAATGTTAAGTTCGCCTATTTCGGGAACCTTACTAATGCGGGGGAACCCGCCTGAATAGGTAGGCTCACCTGATCGACTTGATCCACCAACATTGGGAACTTTGCGTTCATGTCTGGCTCTTCTTAGGCTTGAATAGTAGTTTAGGCTATCATAGGAAGTAGAGGCTCTTCTAGAGAGGGGGAGACTCATGTCGATGGTGAAGGCGTGGTCCATGCCGACACGTACCACAATCTCCTCTTGCATAGGGGACTATGTGGGTTGCTTGGGATACCAACGAGGAGTCCTTTGGCTCACTTGTTTGGCTTTCCGGTCAGCCTTAGTTGGCCTGGGGGAGATAGAACCCCCGGCTTTAGCTCGGGTAGAGCTCATAGATGTAGTTTCCTCGACCACTTGGGGTTAGGCCACAAGCGCGACTCTGTAGTGCTTGCGTGATGCATGGATACCAGAGGAGGAAGAAGACAAGTATTCTTTATACTTAGCTTGGTCGAACTCGATCATAAGGGACTCAACAGTTGTCCCTTCTGCAACTTCGCCGAACCGCGTCACCACCAATTCATCAGAATGAATGGTTTCTCCCACTGTGGTCGCCATCTTCTGTCGGTGCATAAAAGATTGACTTCCCGTTCGAGGGGGCCTGTTTGTATTTATAATAATAGCTTATTACAAGCTAACGGTCAATGTTTTATAATAGAGGGGCCCTCCTTGTTTAACATGGGTTCGTTAGCAGCGGTAGGATGCCTCTCTCGGTGCTCGCGCCGAGTTTTCTTCCCTTGGACGATCCAATCGAAGTTGCGGTAGAGCTTCAGTATGTGGTAGAGGTTCCGGAGAGATTGATTTAGACTATACCCATGCTTGAAAAGTTGTGAGCTTGGAGAGAGCTACCATGCAAGAGTTTGCAAGAGCTGATGAGCCTCAAATCTGAGAGTTCAGATTGAGTCTGCTTCAACAATCTAAGCAAGGAGCTAGAAACATTCTACCAAGCAAGTGAGCCAAATGAAGTTCTCTGTTTGAAGAGCCTTGAGTATCAAAATCTCCAGCTTTAATCGAATGCCAAGCCTCCTTCATGTTGGCTGAAGGAGGCTATAAATAGGCAAGGGATTGCATGGGTCATCTCTTGATTTGTGGGATACGACCATCAATGGGTGAGGGGCACCATGCCTTCCCCTAGCTGTGGGATGTGATCACTATAGGGGTGATGAGAGCTATGCCTCATCATCACCCAGGACGTGGGAAGTAGGAAGTTGGCAAGCAGAGTTCATGTAGGCGAACTCCCTGTAGGCATGCTTGACTCGTACGGGCGAGCGAAGCATTTAGACGAGGCTGAACTCATACTAGCGAGCTTAATGATTTGATGAGCTTGATTCATGCGGAAGAGTCAAGCTAACGGAGAGATTAGGGTTTAGAGAGAATTAAGAGTTTGTTCTCGATTCTAGTGAGATTGTGAGAGAGGGATTGTAATCTTTTTATATCATAATCTAGAGAGGGTATTTTTCTTCGCCACCACTAAATTATTCTTGCGTTCTTGTTATTTTCTTCTCAACCACTTTTGATAATTCCGTGATCAAAGGTGCCCACACGGCGACTCGTATCAGTATCCCAATGTATAACTTGGTTACGCGTAGGAAGTACTAGGCGTAGGGACCATCAGCGGATGAATAGAGGATTATCCTCGGATGATGAAGCATCAGATGCTAACTCTACAGTCACTACTGATAATACAGTATCTAGCCTAGGACAATCCTGCGAGACATTGATGATCAATACCGAGCAAATGACCAAAATCATCAAGGATGCCTTGGCTAAGAAAAAAGAGAACTTCAAGTTCGAAATGGAAATGACTAAGCTGCGTATGAGGGAAGAACATGACCAACAGATTCGGGTCTTGTGTAATCAAATTGGTGAATCTCGTCATCACAATAATGCCTACCGGATAGGCGATGATTCATACATGGATGAATACCTTAATGCAGATGACCCTCCCATTGATACAACATTAGGGGTGGCCCCACTAAAGGTAATGACGCTGGGGTTGGTCCCACCGAAAATGACAATGCCGGGGGTGGCCACGTTGCTCCTCTTAGAAATCGTCCAAAGTATTATACAGATGAGGACGAGAAGATAAAAGATCTTGAGAGTAAAATCAACGCTCTGATGTCTGCCTGAGAGGTGAAGAAGATCGGTATCCGTATCCTTACTGTTTGGTGGAAAATTTATAGTAAAAAAGACAATGAAAGAATCGCATTTAATTTTTATTCTCTCTAACTGCTTAGAAAAAGAATGTTTATACTCTCTCAATCTCGATTACAATTTGGATTTCTGATTAAAAAAGAAAAGAGAATTGATCTAAATTCTCCCCTTTGTTTAAGTCTGGGTTCTTCATGATGGCAATGGAGTGCTTCCCTCGAATGCTCGCGTCGAGTTTGCTCTCCGTTGATGATCTGAACGTCTTGATTCACTAGAACAATATCTTCTCCTCACGATTTGACGTTGTGGAGAACTTGCGTTGCAAGTTTTAAAGAACTCTTGATGTGTTGATAACTCTGAACGAGTTTGAAACTCTATGAAAGAGTTGGTTTACCCGAAATTGGTTTGTAAGCCATGGGAATGCTCAAAGAACTTTGTTGCTGCAGGAAGCTCGAAGATGATCTGCTGCAGGAAGCTCGAAGATGATCCGAAGGAGCCAATCTCTAGATCTTCAAGATACTCTAAGATCCAAAAAGCCCCGAACTCAGTTAAGTTTACCACAATTTAAAGGGATTAAGGGGTGTAACCGCTCCCTTAATTCGCTCCTAAGTGGGGCTGAATGAGGTGTAACTGCCCCCCTTAAACAGCTCCCCAAATTGTGGGGAAAATAGTTTTGAAATTGTTCAGTTCGTGCTTTGAAGGAGTCAAACACTAAAAAATAGCATTCAGGGCCCGAACTCTGCGTTTTAGACTTAAAACGCAGAGTTTGGCCTATTTTGGTGGCTGAACGTATAGGTTGCGTTGCGTTGTAAATATGAAACACAGAGTTGAGACGTCGGGATGAACTCCGCATTTTGGGCTTGAGATGCAGAGTTGGGCTCTGCATGAACTCTGCATTTTAGGCCTAAGACACAGAGTTGGGCTCTGCATGAACTTTGTGTTTTGGGCCTGAGACGCAGAGTTTGGCTCTGCATGAACTCTGCATTTTAGACCTAAGACGCAGAGTTGGGCTCTGCATGAACTCTGCGTTTTGGGCCTGAGACGTAGAGTTGGGCTCTACATGAACTCTGCATTTTTGGTCCATGAACTCTACATCTGAACTTGAATGTTGGGGATGACATTTGCGTTTTCACTCTGGAACATGGGCATAACCTCTGCGTTTTGATATTGTAACACAGGGATGCCCTCTGCGTTTTTATTTAAAGAGATCGTCAATTTGTAGTCTCTTTTGCTAGAGCATTGCAAAGACCGTCATCTTGTAATCTTCGTCTTGGCTCCTTAAAAATATGAGAATCGTCAGATTGTAACTCCCGATATTGATTGTGAAGACTATTGATTAGAGCTATCATCAGTTGTTGCGAAGGTCGTCAGATTGTAACCTTCATCGATCTATATAAAAGTCTTCAAATTGTAGCCTTATGAAAGCCGTCGAATTGTAACTTCCTTCATCAGTGTTTGATAGGGATTAGCTATCTACTGTGATTTTTAGACAGCCTACACTTAACCAAGAGAGTGAGAGTCGATCCCGTTTCTGGTGAAGATCAACCTGATTAACTTCACGCTATTTGATGGGAAGGGTTCGCCCACTCAGCACCTGATCTACTTCAAGTCCCACTTGGTCATAATCTCTGGCAACGAGGCATTGATGGTCTGGTCATTCGTTGGCACCTTTGCTACCACCGTCTCAAGCCTGAAAGCATTAACAGCTGGGACGATCTGAAGAACATGTTCCTCACTCACTTGTTTGATGATGACGCCGAGGTGTCAATAATGACACTCTTTGATGAGAAACAAGAATATGACGAGATGGTCGACAACTTCGTCAAGCGCTTCCGGAATAAGGTGATGAACTGCCGAGATCCGATCAAAGAGGACTTCATCCTCCAAACCTGTCACAACAACCTCTCTTTGGATGTATTGGAAGTTATGGGAGTAGCACCGTCCAATACCTGGAAAGAGTTAAAAGTGCGCGGAGAGCAGGCCGAACGCTTCCTCAGAACGAAGAAAGCCGAGAGAAGCCAATCGACGGCTAACCCTCCAAATTCAAGCTTCACCTCTCGTGGTAAAGGGAAGGCCCCTGTAGCTGCTGTTGATGCTAATCAAATCTCACAACAGCAATCCCTGAGATAGTAAAAGACTTCGGATCCGAGACTCCAAAAAAAGTACTCCTTCAAGGACAAAGACGTTCCAGCTATTTTTGAATCCCTTCTCGAGAACAACAAGATCAGGCTACCACCTATCGCAAATCAGGAGGAAGCTGATAATACTATGGATCCAAAGTATTGTGCTTATCACAAGAGGATCCTTCATCCTACCAAGGCTTGCTTTTCTCTCAAATATAGCATCTAAACCTTGGTTGAAGCTGGCGTTATAACGTTAAATTAAGACGAATGAAGACTGTGACAAGTATAAGAGTATAAACTGCTCCTCCCAACACTCCGAAGAGTATATGAGTATAAACTGCTTCTCAATACTCTAACATGTATACGATTCTAAATTGTTTCCTATCTTTGACGGGAAGTTTCTAGAGAATTTTTATACATAATATTCTTAAGGATAACCCGGTCATACAACTGAGTATAATGTTAGACCCAGTTTCATGAAGGAAGCTAGGGGTGGATGATTCATGTAACGGGAAGTTCTCGAAAAAATTCTATGTAGTGTATTCTTAGGGATAACCCGGTCAGTACAAGAAGGTGATGAATAAGAAACTCCTACTCAAACTCCCGCTACGTCTGTGTACTCAACACACTCATTGTTAGAGTTCGGACATATTACTCGGAATTTTAGTCTCCTAATTATTGACAATTGTTTAACCCTTCCGTGTTAAGTATTTGTCAATTAACACCAGGAACCCCTTTTTTGAGTTATTTGTACAAATTAGTACTCCCACTATAATTTGTACTCCCACTTTCACTATTCACTTAGTCAAACCTTCCTATAGTTAGGACCATGACCAAAATCCCCTCTCAATTCCTTTCATGAATGAAAGATCCACTTTCAAATAGAGCGATCAAACCTTCCGATAGTTAGGGTCGTCTCCCACTTTGTCAAACCTTCCTTCAGTTAGGACCAAAACTAAAATCCCCTCTCGATTCTTTCCATGAACGAGAGGTTCACTTTCAAATAGAGTGATCAAACCTTCCTATAGTTAGGGTCACCTCAAACTCCCAATTGGTCAAACCTTCCTATAGTTAGGGTCAAAACCATAATTCACTCTCGGCAAATGAGAAATTCACATTTAGTTCGATAATCAAACCTTCCGACAGTTAGGATTATTCGACTCTTTTTGATTCTCGGGGTGGGGATCCCACTCTTAGTTTCACCTTCTCGGATTCTTGAAGTGGAGATCCCACTTTGAGTTTTTTTTTGCAACTAGAGATAGAACATAAAATTCTTCCTCTTCAGCTTAGGAAGATAGAATATAAAATTTTTCCTCTCCCTCGTTGGGTTTGTCTTTACCCCAAAAGAAGATCTAGAGATAGAATATAAAATTCTTCCTCTCTAGCATCGGATTCGTCTTTGCCCCAAGAGAAGACACAATCTTTCAACTTTAAAATCCATGCTTCATACGCATGGAAAATTTTATCCCGAATCCTAAGTAGGGATAAGTCAACGCTTAACACGCGTTGCCGATTTAGCCTTTCACCGAATGAAAAAGATACCAGAATCCAAGTTTGGGGAATTTTATCCCGAATCCTAAGTAGGGATAAGTTAACGCCTAACACATATTGCCGGTTTAGTCTTTCACCAAGTGAAGAAGACACCAGAATCTAAATCTGGGTAATTTTATCCTGAAGCCTAAGTAGGGATAAGTCAATGCCTAACACGTGTTGTCGATTTAGTCTTTTACCAAGTGAAGAAGACACCAGAATCCAAATCTCAAGAATTTTATCCTGAAACCTAAGTAGGGATAAGTCAGTGCCTAACTCGCGTTGCCAGTTAGTTCTTGATCATAAAAAGGACAAAAGCCTACATATTCGACATTGTGGCAGACCATTATTAATAACCCCAAAATCCGCGCCTTACACACGCGTGCAACTTTATCCTGAAGCCTAAGTAGGAATAAGTCAATGCTTAACATGCGTTGCCGCTTTAGTCTTTCATCGAGTGAAAAAAACACCAGAATCAAAGTCTGGGGACTTTTATCCCGAATCCTAGGAAGGGATAAGTCAGTGTCTAACACGCGTTGTCGGATAGTCTATTCCTGTAAGAAAGATGAACTCTACGTATTCAATATCGTAGAACTAAAAGAGTTAACTCTTTTAGCACAATGTCACATACGGAACAGACTTAAACAATCCGTATGCAAGCCCGATTCAAATGGTAATCCGTAAAGGTACATCAAACACTGTTGATGGCTGAGGATTTGCTAAAAAACCGGAGTCTGTATCTGATGCATGCGGCCGGGTAGTCTATTCCCATGAGAAAGATAAAGTCTACGTATTCAATATCGTAGCACTAAAAGAGTTAACTCTTTTAGCATAACATTACATGCAGAACAGACTTAAACAATTCGCATGCTAGCCCGACTCAAACGGTAGTCAGTAAAGGCTCATCAAACCCGTTGATAGCTAAGGATTTGCTCAAAATCCTATAAATGTGATAGTTATTGACGCACCAGCCCCATTAGTTGGTCTCGTGACTTGAGCATCTAACAACTTCAAAATAAGAGCCATACATGCAGATGAATCAGCTTTAACAGTTATTCCTGTAGCCCCAACATTTGGGACTGCCAAACTTCAATTCCTAAGATCTTAAACTGTATAGACTCTAACAAACGTATGAGTATAAACTGTATTAATGCCGGTCAACGCGCTATAGTAAAGATCAATGCCGGTCAATGCATCAACAATCTCGCCAAAATAAGGCAAAATATGATTCCAGGAAGTTCAATCACATTCAGATATGAATTACCGATGAAGATAATCAGTTCAAAGTCATCTCAATGACAAGAGCTAAGTTTAGAAATTTACGCATCAACTTCAGTCCAAGATTTTGACAACGGTCAGACGATAAACGCAGTGCCGGAAGAACTTCATCTATTCGACAAAATACTAAATAGACTGAAGACTAAAGAAGTCAAGAATTTAAATAACCCACAAGTCCTTCTATGCAATCTCCTTGACAAACTACTGAAGAGGTTGAAAACATGGCATATCTTATCCAAAGCAGACTCCTCTATAAAAGAATGAGTCTGAAATAATTTGAAGGGGGTATCTATAGGTGTCTAAAAATGCCTATAGGTATCCATACACAGTTCAAAACAAAGAGAAGATGGTGAACATCATTATCCAAGTCGAAGAAGATTATCCGAGTCAA
>BQKN01064034.1:34427-50098 GCA_022839385.1 Asparagus kiusianus
CAAGTCCAGACCGAACATACCGAGAAAGCCCATAGCGACCGAGTCACATCAAAACGACTCGGCCAGGCTAGTGGCTCGGACCAAGCCGAGCCACCAAATGGTGGTTCGCGCCTAAACCAAACCGGTTTGGTTCGTTTTGCACCCCGTTCAGCCAGATTCGATCCAAAAATGTGTTTTGATGGTTTTCGATGAGTTTTCACGGGATTTATTCTGTTCCAGAGGTTCCTAAGTACTTAGATATTATCTCTAAACATGGTTACATGGTTGTCAACTAAGGATAAGGCCAAATCAATCGTTCTTATCAGAAAACCCCATAACCGAAGCCTATAAATACAGGCCTAGGGGCTCATTTCACAAGGCGGAGATCAAGAGGGCGAGGTGCTGCCAAATTGGAGAGTGAAACATGAATTTCAGAGAGTTAACAGATTTTGGCGATGTTTCTCAATAAAAAAAGAGAGAGTTTGAGAGATCTGAGATTTGTTCTCTCCCCCCATTCCTCCGGATTTAAGCTTGGTCTTAATCCCGAGAAGAGTCGTAATCTCGCTTGGTTGGGATTACCACTTCTGTGAATACTTTCTTTGAAGTAGGAGCTTTGATTATCAATCTGTCAACCGGATCTGATCCGTGACGGTCCACGGATATCAACGTTTCCGGCACAGGCGAAGTTCCCATACAAATAACAGGAGATAAATTGTTGTTGTGCTATTTGATAAGAGTTATATTCTTTTATTTTCATTGTATAAATCGATCTTATAAAAAGATCTACTTTTCTCTTCTTGTTTTCGAACTTGTAATCGATAAACGGTCGTAATGAGTTCATTGGCATTGAAAGCAACTTTTGACCCAAACAGCGAGGTTTGCTTCAATCATCAGGTGATCTTCGCTGTGTTGGACTCATGTTTATAAGCATATTCCCTAATCTTGTTTTGATGATTACAAACAATTCCTAACAACGTATGTCAAGTATTTGCATTTGTTTTGTTAGGTAATCTACACAAATATCCTAGTTGGAGGTTGGATGGAATTGCACCATAATAATCACATCAAATGAAGGTTGGCGGAATAGTGGAGTGAAGCAATGCAATTTAAGTTAAAGATCCAAGATCAAGCTTCATCTGTAAATTTACCAAGTCGAGCTCATTGAAGACCTTCATCAAGCTTGGGTATATAGCTTATAGTGTTTATAGTAGAGGTTTATACTTATGTGTTAATACTTAAAACTCATATTAATCACACACACGTATTTGTTGATTTTATCAAAATATAGGTGTTTTTGTGAAAATATTATTTTATTAGTTTATAGACTTCAATATCACTATATACATGTTTTATTAAGTCTATAAAATTATTTTGTAGAGTTTCAAAACATGGTTTAGTCAAAATATCAAATTTTATGTATTTTGTTTTTATGTTTTGGACTATTTTGTAAAATGAAGAGATTTCTCACTTTAATGTTTATAAGCATTATCCAAAGTTCTATATTTTTCTGAATTTGTTTGTTATTTTTAAATTAAGTTTAAAAATCAGCATTTCTGTTTTAAACTTGGGTCTTTGGTATATCTGTTCATGGTCGACCAGAGTGGTTGCGACGGTCGACCGCTAATTGTCCAGAGACCCAGTTCTGTTTTCAGTCGTTCGTGGTCGACCGACTGTGTCTCTGCGATCGACCGCCGAAGTAGCCGTTGCACAGTAACAGCTAGTTTCTAGTTTTGTTTTTATTTGGGTTTTTGGTCATTTTCTTTAGGTTTTTGCTGTTGTGTTGGGTTGGTATATATACCCCTCAGCATTAAACTCTCCCACCAACTAAGAGAAAAGTTTTAAACAAGTTTTAAAGGGTGTTTAAGTTTTATTTAGTGTGTTTACAAGTTTTAAGTTTGTGAAGAAATTTTCACAAGAGCTAGAAGAGATCATCCTTTGGTGTTTGGGCTTCAACTCATCTCTCTCTCTCTCTCTCTCTCTTGTCATCATAGAGAAGTTTTTCTAAACTCTTATCTAGGTTTTTATATTGTTTGATTTTTATTTCCATAAGCTAGTATTTATTTGAGTTTAGATTTGTTTTAATTCAATCTCATTGTTACACACACCCACTTGAGCTTTTAGTATTTACATACATAGTATAATTAGGGTTATGAGAGATTATAACTTTGAGTTGTGCTTAACTGAGTTCTCACCTTATTTAGAGAAAAATCTTTGATTTGAGAGCCTAATTGTTAGCATACACTTTGTAATACACTTGAACACCGAGAGGAGTGTGTGATGAGAGACGGAGTGGACCCAAGAGGAGTGGCGTCGGTGTAAAGCCTAGGGAGAGGATGTAAATCCGAACACTTGAGTGAGACACGGGCTAGAGACCAACACTTAGAGGGTATAGAGTGTGATTACAAGAGTGTTGATTGTAAAGTTTTCGGTGAGCTTGAAAACCGAGTGTGAGGTGTAAACATTTTCGGGTGAGTGTCAAAAACCTTGTGTGATAGTGGATTTCTCCCTGGGAGTGGGGAGCATAGACGTAGGACGGATGGTCCGAACTCCATGATCATCTTTGTGTGTTTGTGATTGCCTTCGCGTCTCACTTGTGCTTATTGTTCATTTCATTCTTGTCGCCATTGTCTATTGCTCATAGTGATCACTATCTTGTTTATTTTACCCTTTGTTTACATTGCTTATTCTTACATATAATTGTTGCATATCTTATTTGCTAGGATAACTTGTTAATAAGATTTTAATTGGTATTAAATCGGATTAGATTAGCATAAACCCTATTCACCCCCCTCTAGGGTTCTTTTCTAGTGGCATTAGGGTCTTTCACACTGCAGCTTGTTGTGGGCTTGACTTTGGGCCCATTCAAAGTGTTTAGCCTATGGGCGTTCACTTCTTGGATCCTTAGTGAAAATACATTTTGATCGTCAACAGCAGGGAAGTACAGCTTGCCCAATGACTAGACATTCAGAGAGTTAGAGGATCTCCGTCAACTTAATCAACTCCTTTCATTTGACTGTGTGATTCCATACATAAACATCGATGGTTCCTTGAGCAACATCGATGTGTGCCTATAGATCATCAATGGTCTGATTTCGAGAGTCTAAAAAGCAACTATACACCATCGATGGTTCACTATAGATCATCGATGGTTCAAAATCATCTTTCTGGAGTTCTATGATTTTTCAATGTAGACCACCGATAAGACTAGACCATCAATGGCTACAATGGATGGCTCACTGTAGCCGTCGATGGCTCCAAGGCTGAAATCAACGGAAATGCTGATTTTTGCTGTTTCACCTCATAACCTTCGTATACCTATTTTCACATGTATTGTATCATCTCAAACAAATATTAGCACAAAATGAGAGTTTGTTAATACTCAAATAAGAGCTATTGTATGGACTACGTCGTAACATAACCCCTTGTGATCTCAATCGATAAGTTATCTGTACAGATGCACAAATTTATCCATGTAATTACACTATACCATAGATACCGGGATGTAAATAATCCTCACAAATATGGAATAGAGGAGCGACTTGCAAGTGAGAAAAGAGTGTATCGCTTTCAGCCTTTCATCAACTTTGTTCAGCCCAAAATAACTGACATACAAAAGCACATCAATCACATAAACAGAAGACTTTTGCAATTGGGCTTTTGAGGGGTACGTTGCACTTTTTTACGGCATCGATCCTCTTCATTCGATTCTGATCGATTTTATGGCAGACATCATTGAAGCCACTGACCTATCTTTGGTGTGCACAATGTAAATGGAGTCATGATATGATAACTTATCATTACCAGTGGAGGTACAGTCAGCAGCCCATCCTCAGACTCATCGCAATACTCATCCCCAGAGTCATCGCAACACTCATCCCATATCCAAGATTTTAGTAGTAAAATAGAAACGTATCGAACAAGTTAATAATTGTAAAACAAAAATCACACAACTTACAGATTTTTGATGCCCTCACTCCAAACTAGTATGAATGTTGCGAGAGCCAATCGTTAGAAATTCATGATATAATTTTACCATCATCAACTGCATTTTTCTTTCAATAATATTATTCCGAGGTTCTAATTTTGTAGATAATTAATATGTATCAAGAGAGAGTATCAAATTTGGTGAACTAATCCCTCTTTTATTGTGAATGTGGGATGGTGGGACAAGAGATGGTGGAACCTCCCATGCTCATCCATGCTTCCCCCATGCTCACTCATGCTCCCCATGCTCACTCATACTCTCTTGTCCCCTCTTCTTTGCCTATAAGTAGATGAGGTGAGGAAGAGAGAAGTTGTGGGGAAGAAAAGAAAAGTGGTGTGGAGAGGAAGTGAGAAGAGTGAATGAGAAGAGAAGAAAAAGAGAGAGCTTGTGAGTTGTACAAGTTTGGTATTCTCCTCATACTGAAACCCCCTTATGTGAACATAAAAAAATTTGTCGAATCACGTAAATCTTGTGTATTAAACTGTGTGTTGGCTATTGCTTGTAGGTTCCCTCGACATTCAGACCTAGAACTACTGAGAGGAAGAGTGTATATCTCACTTTGTTGAGATATTTCACTTCTATTCTTGTTTCCTTTGTGAAACAAGAATATAGAAGTTGACTTGAGCTTTTGTGAAAAATAAAAGCCAGGGCTTTCTCTCGGGTGATATCACTTCCGCGACGTGAGGACGTGACTCTGCGCCCAACAATTGGTATAAGAGCCCTTTATTCAGATTGGAGGTGGTAAAATTTCTTAACTGATATGGTGCTTGATTATTGTGTGGTAAACACAAAGTGTTTGTTGAAATTCCTGAGAGAAGCGGTTTTATTAATGCAAGCGGAGAATGATGTCTATAAGTAAAATAGTTAAAGTTGAAAAGTACGAGATTGAAAATTTTAATGGGAAGAATGATTTATCCTATTAGAGGATGCTGATGAAAAATTCCCTGATTTTGCAGAAATTGCACAAGACTTTGGTAGGAAAAGAGAAGAAGCACAAAGATATATCCGATGAGGATTGGGAAGAGTTAGATCTCGAAGCACGAGCGTCAATTATCCTATGCCTTGAGAGAGATGTTGCTTTCATGGTAGATGGATAGGACATGGCTTCGGACGTGTGGTCAAAGTTAGAGAGTACCTTCATGATGAAGAGTCTAACAAATTAGATCTACTTAAAATCTAAATTGTATACTTACAAAATGGAGGAAGGCTCGTCAATCCGGGAGTACATCAACAAGTTCGATAGGATGATATCGGATTTGAAAGACATTGATGTGACAGTAGAAGATGAGAATCAAGCACTTCTGCTACTTCCTTCTTTACCGAAGTCTTATGAGAAACTGGTACAAATATTAATGCTTGTAGGAGACAGTTTGACGATGGATGAGACTAGAACGGTGCTTCTGGCGGATGATCTTCAAAAAATTACAACTAGTGACATGACCACTAGTGGTAACAAGGAGTAAGCTCAGGGACTATTTGCTAGAGGAAAGGGCAACGAGCGAGGAAAAGGCAAAGTAGGAAAGTCTAGATTGAAATCGAGATATGTTACGGGAAGGACATGTTTCAAATGTGGTGAGCGAGGGCATTTCAAAGTTGACTGTCCTAACAAGAGAGTAGGTGGGAAGAAGAACAACATCAAGACTGAGAGGAGAAAAAGTAAGCAAGAAGTGAGCTATGTTTCAGAGAAAGGGAGCGAGAAGGAATGCTATATCGTCATGGGTGGGGAGGATATCTTCGGGAAGTAGATTCTTGATTCAGGTTTCTCTTACCACATGTGCCCAAATAGGAAGTGGTTTACAATCTACAGAATCAATGATGGTGGAACCGTATTAATGGGGAACAACCATGCTTGTAAAACAGTAGGGCTAGGTACTATCAAGATCAAGATGCGTGATGGAGTGGTCCGAACCTAGACGGATGTGAGGCACGTTCCCGACTTGCGGAAGAATCTTATCTCAGTTGGTGTATTGGACTCTGGTGGTTATAGGATTGTTACAGATAATGTAGTAAAGGAGGTTGTTCGGGGTTCCTTAGTAGTGATGAAAGGTGTTCGTTATGGTATCTTATACACTCTCTCAGGTATGGCGGTGATGGGAGATGTAGAGATTAGAACTGAAGGAAGTGATGGAGATCCATATGAGCACACACAGTTATGACATAGGCAGCTTGGGCACATGTCAGAGAAGGGTCTGGATCTTCTTGGTAAGGAGGGTTTGCTGAAGAATTTGAAGAAACCTTACATGAATTTTTGCGAGGATTGTGTGTACGGGAAGACGCACAGGGTCTAATTCTTGAAAAACAATTACAAGAGCAGAGGTATATTAGACTATATGCACACAGGTGTGTGGGGTCCGGCTTAGACAACTTACAAGGGTGGTTCCAAGTATTTTGTCTCATTCATAGATGATCATTCGAGGTATGTTTGGATTTATTTTCTTAAGCATAAGAAAGAGGTATTCGAGATATTTAAGAAGTAGAAAACGATGGTTAAAAACAGGACAAGAAAAAAAATTAAAAACACTAAGATCTGACAATGGTACATAATATACAGATGATGCTTTCAAAGAGTTTTGTGATCAGGAGGGCATTGCTAGACACTGGACAGTCAGATCAACACCACAACAAAATGAGCTCGTGGAGAGGCTGAACCATACACTATGGGAGAAAGCAGTGAATATGCGATCATATGCTGGTTTGGGCAAAGAATGATGGGAAGAATCGATTGCTATAGCTTGCTACTTAGTGAATCGGTCTCCACATTCAAAACTAGATGGTGATACAACCTTTAGGGTGTGGTCAGGGGAGCATGCAGATTATGAGAGGCTCCGAATTTTCGGGTGTACCGCCTATTATCACGTCAATGAGGGAAATCTTGACGTGAGGTCTAAGAAGGCTATATTCTTGGGTTATGCAAAGAGTGTAAAAGGCTGTCGTCTTTGGTATACAGAAGATTCGAAGTTCGTGATCAGCAGGGATGTTACCTTTGATGAGAAATTCATGATTGCTAGGGTACCCAAGGTAATGGTGTTGTGACTGTTTAGACTTCAAAGTCTCAGGTGATTGAAATAGAATCTAAAGACCAACCAGGTTCTAGCCGTATTCAAGAGGAGGATCATGAAGATGATGAGCTTGAATAGGAGGAGATTTAGCAAAAAAATACACAGGAACTACAGCAACAACAGCTCGAGGATAGTTTAGCTTCCACTAGGCCAAGACGAGCATACAAGCAGGTACTAAAGCTAGGGTCTGATCAACCCCTGAAGCATTATAGGCAGGTTAATTTGATAGAATACGCACTCTCGATGGAGGATGATGAGTCGGTTACATTCAAAGAAGCTATTCGGGACAAGAATAGTGAGAGTTGGTTGGCTGCGATAAAGGAGGAGATAGAATCTCTTTGGAAAAACCAAACAGGGGAGGTGGTCTCATTGCCGATAGGAAGAAAATATATTGGTTGTAAGTGGGTGTATAAAAAAAAGGAGGATCCTTCATAGCTCGATGGTACAAGGTACAATGCTAGGTTAGTGACTAAGGGATTTACACAAAGAGAGGGTGTGGCTTACAATAAGATATTTTCTTCGGTGGTGAAACACACTTCTATTCGGGTGCTATTGAGTATCGTTGCTCATGGTGATCTTGAGCTAGAACAACTCGATGTTAAATTGGCCTTCTTGCACGGAGGCTTAGATGAAGAGATCTATATGCATCAACCTGAGGGCTACAAGATTGAGCATGAGGAGAATCATGTGTGTTACTTGAGGAAGTCACTCTATGGACTGAAGCAATCTTCTCGGCGGTGGTACAAGCGATTTTACTAATTCATGCTGAAGCATGGTATTTTCCGAAGCGATTATGATTGTTGTGTTTACATTCGGAATCTTCGTGGAGGTAATTATATCTATCTTCTTTTATATGTAGATGCCATGCTTATTTCTTCTAAGAGCAGGATGGAGATAGAAAGGCTAAAATCTTAACTTGGTAAAGAGTTCGAGATGAAGGATATGAGCACTGTAAGGAAAATACTGGGTATGGAGATTAGAAAAGAGCGAGCGAATCGGCGATTGTTCTTGAGTCAGAATGGCTACATAGAGCGGGATATCTTAAGGTTCGGAATGCAAAGTGCTAAGTCGGTGGTGACTCCATTGGGTCCACACTTTAGGCTCTTAGGTAAACAATCACCCACTATAGTAAAAGAGAAGGCATACATGGAACATGTCCCCTATGCTAGTGCAGTTGGCAGTTTGATATACATAATGGTGTGTACACGCCCAGATATTTCACAGAAGGTTAGTGTGGTCAGCAGGTTCATGGCGAATCCGGGAAAGATACACTGGGAAGTGGTGAAGTGGGCCCTGAGATACTTGAAGGATACCGCTGATATGTGTTTGTGCTTTGCTAAAGATACATGTCAGATTCACGGGTTTGTAGACTCGGATTACGCGGGTAATCTAGATAGACGGTGATCTACTTCTGGTTATGTATTCAGCATACATGGAGCTCCAGTTAGTTGGCGATCGATGTTACAGGCTATAATGGCACGTTCTACTACAGAGGCCGAGTACATGGTCATGGCAGAGGGAGTGAAAGAAGCATTGTGGTTGTGGGGTCTTCTAGATGATTTGGGGATTGAGCAGGATACTGTGAACTTATGGTGAGATAGTCAGAGTGCGATTCATTGGCTAAGAATCAAGTTCATCATGCTCATACCAAGCATATCAACTTTAGGTATCATTTTGTGCGGGATGTCATAGAGGAAGGTGATATTTCTCTCATGAAGGTGTATACGAATGAGAATCCCACAAACATGTTGACCAAGGTGGTGACAGGTAACAAGTTCCAGCACTGCTTGGACTTGCTTCATATCACCCCGTGTTAATCTGTCCAAGAGGGCATGGTCCTTCGGGGCGGTGATGGGGTGAGGTGGAGACTATGTTGGAGAATAATTACAGAACTACTGTTAGTTTGATTCCGATCAGAGGGTACGTAGGCAACCATGGTATAATGGTGTAGCTGGTTTGGCCTGATTTTAGCCTGGTTTGGTGTCTCAGATCTCTCTGGTGATGTTTGTGGTATTCTTCTGGTGTTCGTTTAAAATTTGAGGTTTATCAAATGATGAACGAGGTGGAGAATTGTGAATGTGGGATGGTGGGAATAGAGATGGTGGAACCCCCCATGCTCCCCCATGCTTCCCCCATGCTCACTCATACTTTCTTGTTCCCTCTTCTTTGCCTATAAATAGGAGAGGTGAGGAAGAGAGAAGTTGTAGGGAAGAAAAGAAAAGTGGTGTGGAGAGGAAATGAGAAGAGCGAGTGAGAAGAGAAGAAAAAAAGAGAGCTTGTGAGTTGTACAAGTTTGGTATTCTCCTCTTAGTGAAACCCCCTCCCGTAGACGTAGGTAAGTTTGCCGAACCACGTAAATCTCCTATATTAAACTATGTGTTGGTTATTTCTTGTAGGTCCCCTCGACATTTAGTCCTAGAACTGCTGAGAGTAAGAGTGTATATCTAATTTTGTTGAGATATTTCACTTCTGTTCTTGTTTCCTTTGTGAAACGAGAATATAGATGTTGACTTGAGCTTTTGTGAAAACAAAAATCAGGACTTTCTTTCGGGTGATATCACTTTCACAACGTGAGGGTGTAACTCTACATCCAACATTTATACATAACGAGAAATTATTAGAGGAGGAATTCAAGCCTCCCATCTTAAAAAAAGTATAGCATGCCTCGTAAAGGCAGAACGAAAATTCCTGGCGATAGCGCATATATCAGAGCCAAAATTCGTTCTAAAGGACCATTAGTTTATTTTTAAATTTCTTAATGCAGTGAGTTATTTCATTTGCAAAACCTTTAGTTTTCATTAAAAAAAGCTCTTAAAGTATTAGGTGGTGAAATTAATATCATAACAGTTATTGTACTAAGTTTGTATGTCAGAATACAAATTACGGATTTGTATCAATACAAGTAGTAATGTCTTAAATAAAGTTGATTCACAGCGTAATTTCTCTAGAGAATATCAAAATGACATGTAAATTGATGGGCTAAGTGCAAGATGTACTAAGATTTTCAAAATTTTAGGTTGGGCACTTGTCACAACCTGAAATGACTGTAGATCCATCATTGATGTCTCATATCTAAGCATGACATGTGAATATCTAATCTTATTAAAAACCAACATAAGGTAATCTAATCCATTTTCGCTTAAGAATCTTTATCAAATTAAAACTATCTATAATAAAAAAATTTCTAATAATAAAATATTTGATAATCCTAACCAAATCAAAACTATCCATAATTCAATAGATTTTTTTAAGTTGTGGTTGGAAATTACAAAAAATATCTTAAAAGATCCAAAAATTACAAACAAGTCCTAAAAAATTAGAAATAGCAAAAAAGTCTGAAAACATGACAAATAAAAGACTCTGAAATTTAAAAAATATAAACAACATCTCAAAATTAGAAATAAACCCTTGAAAATACCAAAAACTACAGAGAAGTACCTTAAAATAAAAAACAATACACGCAACCCTTTGAAAATTATAAATTACAAAAAAATATAAAAATTACAAACAACCGCATAAAAAAAATACAAACAACTTTCTGAAAAATACATGTCATGATAATTCTTAGAGTCGCATTCTTCTTTATTCTAATATGTCTCCACAGGTTGAGGAACTTTCATGGGCTGATATTCGCACTCATTTAACAGTATCATTTCTTTAATCCCCTTTAGAAATTCATGGCCAGCAAGTCTCGGACCTAGATTGCTCTACTAGCATTTTAAAGTCTTTCCACTCACCAAAACTCAAAGAATTTATGGTAAGGATTGAGGATTATAACTATATATTTTAACTAACAATAATAAAAAAATAAGAATTTATTCAAATCTAGCTTTAAGTCATATGTCTAAAATATCAAATAGGAGCAATATTAAAGCTAGTTCTCAAGTATGAGTATGATATGTATAACTAATCTATCAGAGAAAATAAATTTAGTGGGGAACATTTACCTGCTTTAGTTGCACTACATATGTGGCTCCATCATTGCCTATTGGAACATATTAGAGTATAAAATTATAACCCTAAGTTGCTCACCACAACTATGTAGTTTTAGTGCAAGAGACAAATGATATCATTGAGGAAGTGAACTCCATTGTTTATTGAAAGTAGACATAGTCTGTTATGGCTGGAGTTTATAATAAATCGCTTAAAAGCAACTTAGTGAAGCAACTTATACAAGTTGCTGAATATAGTTATTTGGTAATCAAATATTAAAAACTGCATCAAAATTATGGTGTTGGATAGAACAGTGCTAAATGATCATTTAAAAAAAAAGGTATATATGATATATAAACTTAAAAACCAGAATTTTCTTTTAAAAACATTCTTAGATTGTTTCTAAAAACACCCTCTTAAAAAGCAGAAGTAGTTTTAATAAGTCTTAAAAAGTAGAAGTTTCTTTAAAAACATCCTTAGGTTGTTTCTAAAAGTAATTTCACTGGACACGGTTATTAGTTACTTCTTGAAAAAAATAAGCAGAAACTCCCTGAAAAAAACAACACCAAACTAGCCCATATAATCCTTCTAAAGCTAGAGGCTACCTATAGTGGACCCTGTTGCCTAATCGTTTATTGGACACTTAATAATCATTGTAGAATAACATGTTAATTGATATTCTCCTCATTGAAACTGAAATTGAAGTTCATTGAACCCCAAAACTGCACACAGGGGACAATACATGTCAACTTATGAGCCCCATGTTTTGCATCTTGCTAGGTTTGCCAAGTCTAATATGGTAACATCTGAATATTGCAATATCTTTCCATTTGTCTCCATGGGCCCCTAGCTTTTATCGTGTACCTAGAAAAAGCCTTCTTTGAGAGAGAACCATCAAATGCACCTGCACGAAAAGGAAGAAAGAGTCATTATAGCTACGAACATGACTCTTTATGGGCATACACAGATACTCTGAGAGCTCATGATAAAGAGAATTTGGTTGCAGTGCTTTCAATCATACCACAGGTTTGCTAATTTGCTTGGTCTAGGATTAGAGAGGGCGTCTATATGAAGTGATTTTTTTGGGGTATGTTGGGGGGACCCCCCGCGGGGTTATACCTTTTAAATTCATCGTTGGTTTCAAAAAAAAAAAAAAAACATCCCCATTTTACTCCTGACTACAACCCCATTCCTCTTCTTTTTTTAGGATTTATTGCAAAATTTTCAGGAGGTTATATTAAATTTATGAAACTTTCTAGGGGGTTTCTGCAAATCTTTGTGGGTATTTGCAATTTTTTAAAACTTTGGTGGTTTTCTACAATTTCTTTGGGAGTTATTTGTAGTTTTTGAAACTTTATGGAGGCTTTTTTATAATTTTTGGAACTCATTGGGGGTGTTTTTTGCAATGTTTTTGGGAGGAATTATTTGCAAATTTTGAAACTTTGTGAAGGGTTATCCATGATTTTGCAAGTGTTATTTGCACGCATGTGAAAGCCACATGGTGGTTTGATACAAGTTCAGCTATCACTTCCAGTGGTATAGAAATCAAAAGATTTTGTTAGATTGATGCATTGGTCATGAGTTAATGTTGATTTAATATCATGTCAACGGTCACTAGTACTTAACCAACACTATAAAGTTATTCTGATGAGGTTATAATTGTGTAAACGGCGAAAGAATTGAGGAAAATAATTGAGAAAAACGTGAAAAATAAGCAAGACAGACTCCACCACACTCTGATGTGGTGTCTGCCACACCCAGATGGCAGGGTGTGGCAGAATCTGTCTTGTTTGCGATGGATTTGTTGTGTGCCACACCAGGTTGTGACAGACTCGTTTTTAGAATCCTAATCTGTTTTGTGATTGTGTTTTTTTATAAATAGAGCCATATTTTTTAGGGTTTTCTATCGATTGATTGGGTAGCATGAAGGTGATTTTGAGCACAGAAAAGAGAGATCTTTCTGAGCAATTTGTTTGAGGGCTTAGTTTGAGAGATTTGATAGATTTGTTTGAGAGGTTAGTTGAGTGATCTTGTAATCTCTATTTTGTACTCTCTTTCTCTATAGTGGAAACCCATCCTTTTTTTCCCCGTGGACGTAGAAAATTTACCGAACCACGTTAAACTTTTGTGTTTGAGTTGGTGTCGTTATTTTGGATTGTTTTGGCTTTCTCTCTCGACGTTTGTGTTTGTTCCGTCACACATAACAAGTGGTATCAAAGCTCAGGTTATGCTTGGGCTATTTGGAGGAGTAGATCACTTTGAAAGTTAGGCTAGGGCTTCGTTTGGAGTTAAAGGTGTGATCTTTTTGGTAAAAATTCTATTTTTTCTCAGTTTTGGATCTATTCTTCATTTGTTCTGCTTTGGTTGTTGGTGCTTTGAGGAATTATGGCCGGGAAAGGAGTTGTGGAGGGTACTTCAGGTGTGAAGACCATCCAAAGTTTGCATATTCACTCTATGAAGATAGACGTAGAGAAGTTTAATGGCACTAACAATTTTGGACTTTGACGATGTGAAGTCTTGGATGCACTCAACGCGTAAAATTTGAAAGATACTTTGGAATTAGATGGCAAGCCAGATGATATTGATGAGAGGGTTTGGAAAAAGATGAATCAAACGGCGTGTGCTGTGATTAGGTCTTGTTTGACTCAAGATTTAAAGTAGATGTGATTGTTCGCGAGAAAAATCGTAGCTTTCTTCATTGATTCCATCGCACTCTTAGTAATAGTTTATCGATTACAAAGATCCGGTCTTTTTATAAGATCCGGTTACAACGAAATCAAATAAAAAAAGAAATAAAAATTATAACTTTTTCCTTGTTTGTCGAACGAATCACGAGCTCCTATTTTACGGTCACTCGCTTGCGTGGGTTCTTCGCCTGCGCCGGGTTTATCCGTGGACCACCGCGCGATCTAGATCCGGTCGGATCTGCGTAGTATGACGGGTATTATTTCGCCAAGGAAATAATAGCCGGGGGGGATTAGTTCACCAAGGAAATAATCGCCCGATTCTCAGGATCAAAGACCAAGCTTTGATCCGGAGGATGACTGCGTAGATCTGAGATCCGGTCCCTCTCGAACTCTTGTCTTATTTGGCGTTGACGATCGCCGAGCACCGGATCTGGAAGAGCAATTCCTCAAAGTCCCAAAGCTTCAATCTTTTTTAGATCTGATCCTTGAATCCAGTAGAGCTTCGCCTCCAAAATTTCCAACCCTTAAAAATGAGCCCCTACTCTCCTATTTATAGCCTCCCTTTACTGTGCCCGGGCACAGGGGGCCGAACCCCCCAATAGGTGGCTTGGCCACCGAGCCACCATGTGGTGGCTCGGTAGTGGCCGCCAAGCCACCACAAGGTGGCTCGATGAGCCACCAAGGTGGCTCGGCCACCGAGCCACCTAGGTAGCTTGGCCGAGCCACCACTTGGTGGCTCGACCACCGAGCCACCTTGGTGGCTCGGTGATCCACCTGAGCGGCTCAGTTTTGACCGAGTCCTCCAAGTGTTTGTTGTTTTGCCGTTGTGTCCGTTTTCCGGTTCTGTGGTTGATTTATTCGGACTTGATTCGTTAACCTGATTTGGCAGTAAATCCGGATCCTGATTTGGTAGTAAATCCACTTCTGAGTTTGAGTCCGAAACTTATCTTGATTCGATCTTGATTCGTTCGAGTCCGCTCTTGGTTGGATGATTCGTTGATTCCTCAACCTGTTAGCTTGATTCTGCACGTGAGTGGATTTATTCCGTTGTTTGCGTGCGGTTCGTTAGCCTCGTAGCCTCGTTAATCCGCTTCATCGCGTATCATTTGGCTTCGGTGTTGTGGACTAACGATCGTGTTTGCATACGTCGCCCGATGGTTGGTTTAACGTCGTCGAACTGTGTTAAGGGACCTATAGGCAGTTTTATACGCCTACAGATACCCCCTCCAAAGTATTTCAGCCTCGTTCTTTTATAGAAGAGTCTGGAATACTTTGAATATGATTGTCCCATCCTTCAATCAGTTATGACGGGATATTTGGAATGGTTTCTATTCTTGATTCCTTCTGTCCTCCAGGCTATTCGGTGCTTTGTCGAATGTCTGTAAGGGTTCCGGTGCTGCATTTATTGTCTGACCGTCTGTCAAAATTTTGAACTTGAAGTCGATTCTCGATTTCCTGACTTTTTAGCTCGAGTTTGCTGTTTCAACATAGAACTGACCATCGATTGTCGGTGTTGAATCTTCATTTGCAACACATTGTCCGGCATTTGAGCTTCCTTGTGACGCGTTGTTCTGCGTCCAAGCTTCATTGCGACGCGTTGTCCGGCGTTTGAGCTTCCTTGCGACGCGTTGTCCGACGTTTGAGCTTCCTTGTGACGCGTTGTCCGGCGTCCAAGCTTCATTGCGACACGTTGTTCGGCGTTCGATACAGTTTATACTCGTACGTCTTCTGGAGTATACACAGTTTAAGCTCTTAAGGAATTAGAGCGTGGCAGATACTTGAGTCACGAGACCAATCTATGGAATTGATGCGTCAATGACTCGTATTTATAGAATTTTTGGCAAATTCTCAGCCATCAACGGGTTTGATGAGCCTTTACCGACTACCGTTTGAGTCGGGCTAGCATGCGGATTGTTTTAGTCCGTTCCACATGTGACGTTAAACTAAAAGAGTTAACCCTTTTAGTGCTACGATATTGAATACGTAGACTTCGTCTTTCTCCTGTGAAAAGACTAAACAGTAACGTGT
>BQKN01064035.1:19508-59017 GCA_022839385.1 Asparagus kiusianus
CTCTCTCTCTCTCTCTCTCTCTCTCTCTCTCTCTCTCATCTCCACGCTGCCTGACGGATCCCCCCTCCACCTCCACGCCGTGTCGAGATCTCGCCACGCCGAATCTCAACTCAGGGTTTTAATTTTGGGGTTCCTGACGATCTAGGGCTTGCGAAGGTTTCTGGTGATCTAGGGTTTGTGCTGGAAGAAATAGGTACCTTTTTGTAAAACCCCGTAAAATTTTTTTATAATGAATATATGTGAATATATGTGAATTATTAGTGACAAATACCCTCTTATGATAAATAATCATAAGTATCATAGATGAATGTGATAATCAGTGTTTGGGAACCCCACAAGTGTTTCTATGTGAGAGGAATCAAGTGGATAGACCAGCAGGCAATTTTCTGTTGCGCAGTCGACCGTGGCGGTCGACCGCATAACAGTCGAGCACTCAGGAACTCCTTTCCTGTTGTGCGGTCGACTGCGGCGGTCGACCACGACGGTCGACCGCACAACAAACAGGTTGTTTTCTCAGATTCAGGTCCAAACGGGTTTCGGGTCGGGTTGTGGGGTTTGTATATATGCTAATGAACCGAGAGAACCCTCTTTCCATCAGAAATCAGAAACCCTAGCGCCCCTCTCTTCCCTAAAACCCTAGTCTTCATTTCTTGGTGATTTGGGAGGAGTTTCTAAGGATTTGCAGCGGATTTTGGTGGGATTCAGCGAAGGGAATCGTTCTCCTACAGATCTAGGGTTCATTTCTCACTAGAGGCGAGTAACATCTCGTCCAACTTCACCCTCTTTAATTTTCATGCATCATTTGAGTGTTAATTCGGTTTTTATTGAGCCTAAATCGTATTTTATGAGTAGAAAATAGATCCTTTTGGTATATGATGTGAGAACCAAGTGTTTCAAATTTTAAAAGCTCACCAACGAATTTTTATTAATGAGATCTAGATCTGAAAATGTTTTTAGCAAAAGAAAATCTTGTTTTCACTGTTTTAAAAATATCTAAATCATGTTTATATGTTTGGGATCTTTGTAATAGATTTTAAATGTTTAAATTTGTTGTTTTCTACCAAATAACATATTAGAAACATTTGTATTTCAATATCAATAGAAATCATCAAATTTTCTTGAAGTTGACAGAAACCCAGATCTGGGCTTCTGTCTGCTTCGCGGTCGACCATGACGGTCGACAGCTGGGCGCGCAGAAGGGCAGAGCCCGTCTGCCCTCTGCGTGATCGACTACGGTGCCGCACGGTCGACCGCGATGCCTTGGCGGTCGACCGCGATGTCGCGGCTGTAGACCGCGAGGTATTTTGCTGAGCAGTGCAGTTCTGCTCCGGATGCAGTCGACCTAGGCGGTCGACCACCGCACAGTTTTGAGCATAAAATTGTTCTGTGATATTTTATTTCTTGTTCGAGCGTTTGCCTCGATCATCTGACCTTAGTTTTCAGTCTTACTAGGTATCTATGCATGATAGATGACCTGAGGGTACTGGTTTATAATCGCACGCCGAGTCGAGTGTGAAAATTGTATAAGTAGAATCTTTCCATGTGATATTTGCTCAGTTGCACAGTCCTCGTGTTGGACTATAATATCATAGAAGTCCTCGTGTTGGACTATAATCCATTTTAGTCCTCATGTTGGACATTTACCTATTTGTCCCATGTATTGGGGAATCACTATATCTAGATTTTGTATTGTACACTTTTTCTTAACCCTGTAGGTGACATTTCATATGAGTTATGACATGACACTTAAGTAGAATATGACATGATACATTTGTGGGACATGGCCGGATACTGCATTTATGTTTTAAGATGGGTTGTATTTTCTTTTTATTATTGTTCCTGTACTAGAACTCGGGTTTGGTATTTAGGGGTTTACAATTTGAGATACAAGGTATATACATGAGGGTTTCCTTGTTTGGATTATTTCGCTCGACGTACCTATGCTCGTGTTGTACATTTCTAAACACCAAAATCCTTTTCTTTTGTTAGGATCAATGATTTTAGATTATTATGTATTAACTGTATTTTCTTATACAACGAGCCTTATTCCCTTGGGGTTGGTTGTAATGTTGCTCGCTAGCGCTTTGACGCTCGTTGTCCCTCCCCATTTCAGGTAACGAGCCAGGAGCCCGGAGAGTCGCAGGTTGATGGCGACACACTTTAGTGTTCAGCTGTCTATTTTTAGTTATGTTTAATTTTGGAGCTCCACTATAGATTTTGTTAGACATTTGAGGACTATATTCTAGATGTTGTAAAGACGGTGTGCCTTATTTCCTTTACTCAGATCTTTTGTATTTGAATCTTGTTGAGAACTCCAGTTTATCTATTCAGACATTGACTATGCATTTCTGTATGTTGGATGATGAGATATTAATGTGGTCACTATCATTTCATCGGTTATTTCTTGTATTATCTTTTACCTGTTTTTGTACCTACACCTGTTGTTGACTCTACTAGATAGATGTTAATTGTGATGGTGAAACATGTTATTGCACGGTGTGGTGCAAGGCAGGTTTGACATTCTTGGTTTCACCTTGGACTACAGCCTTGTGTAAACCCAGGAGCGTCACACTTTTCCCCTTCTATAGTTTCTCTCCGTTTCTTCAACTTTTTTTCTTGTTTGTTTTTACAATCTTGGAGCTAGGGTTTCTCTTTTACTTCTGATCAGCATCATGAACGAAGGCGGCGAGTTTCCCTTCAAACTTTGGCATCTTGTCATTGAAGAAAGCTCGAGGAGCTGCTGCAAGAGATCAACAAGATCCACAAGAAGCTGCAATATGGTGAGAGATCAGAGATTTGCTTCATATTTTGTATTCTGTTCAAAATCAAATTTTGTGCTAATTTATGTACTTAAAAGTTCAAATTTTAGGGTCAATTAACCTTGAATTAATGTAATTATGTTAACGTTGAATTTTAAGCTTTAAATATTAGTTATACTTCCTTTGATTGCTAAAGTTTTGCATAGGTCAAAAAATGATCATGGTTTACTTATCAAGCTTCAGACACGTGACTATCTGATTTCCATATTGAAAGAGTTGTTCAGGATACATGAATGTGGATGTCATATTTGTATATATTTACATATATGAAAATTTGAACTAAGAACTTTGGGTATTTGATACATCATTTTCCTCAATTTAAGTCGAGCTAGCTGTATTGAAGCTAGGTTCTTTTGACACATTCAGGTTTAGCACATATGGTGTTGCTTGGCAGTTGAGACATTTTTGCTAGTCAAGGCTGATCATACCTGTCCCTACCATAATCCTTGAATGTTTTGGTTGCTCGGTCTTCATAGGCTATTTTCAATTACATATTCAGTGTGTTTTCTAATGGTTGCTTGTGAGCTTGTTTCAGCTTGTTTCAATTACATATTGCGCATAGGTCGGTCTTCATATTGGTTTGTTGTAGCCTTGGGATGTTGTGGGTTTACTTGCAGCCTTGATTATTTGAGCACTGAGCTTGTTTTTGAGCTTGGTTGTTTCAATTTATGTTTGTTACTGAGTTTGGTTGCTTGTGAGCTTATGAGCTTGCTTGATTTCCATGGATTAAAACTTTAGTAGAAAACATTCACTAAGGACTACTATCAGTAGCTAGTATAAGAACACATCATCACAGAGAACATTCTATTTCCTTTATCTGAAATATTAAATAAGTTTTTTGGTTTGTATTTTGTAAAAGAAAGCTATTGGAACTAGTTTAGTTCATTTAACAAGTTAAAATTAATTTTTGAGCTAATGAATTCATTTTTTACAGGCTATAAGTGGGGTTTTTGAGTTTTTCGGATTTAGTTATGATGATTGGTCACATATAGATATTGCCGGCTACAATGAGATTTCATTGTTTACAAGAGGCACTCATTAATAAAAATGCAGTCTAGATTGCTTTTGTAATTTCACATAGATATCATAAATTTATTGATGACAATTAAGAAGGATATGACAATACTTAATGAATTTATGTATTGCATATTTTTATCGTAAATATGCTACATTTGTTGATACATAGCAATATAAACTGTGATATTTTTTCCCTGAAAATTTACCAGGTTGCAGGATTAATAGCACTAATGGAAGGTGATCAAGTTGGACCTTTTAACTTACGAAACCCTTGGGAGTTCACCATGCTGGAGCTTGCTTGGTTTCACCATGCTGGAGCTTGCCGAGGTTTGTCCATGAATTATTACTCAAAAGATCATAATGTCTTTATAATTTTTCATCCATAAGAAACTCACTTGTTATTTTTATTCAGGTTGTGAAAGAGACAATTGATCCAACTGCAACTATTGAATTTAAACCAAATACTGCAGATGACGAGGAGTGAGTGAGACTTGTTCTTATATTTATGTAGTCTTCAATTGTGTGAAGACATATTATGACTTTTGAATTTTACCTATATGTAATATATTTGTGATTTTATTGCGTAGTGAATGAATATTATTTAAGCATGCGAGATGTATTGTGATTGTGATTATATGATGAGTATTGTTCGATATTATGGATTGATGGATGAAATTGGATGAGTATACATTTGGAATGTGAATGTATATCATGGTTGATTTTATGATATATTGTTAAATATTATCATTGGATTGATGTATGTGTATTCTCGTATGGGAGGTTACTAGAAAATTAAAAAAATTGCGTAAATATACACATTGGCGACGAATTTCCCCATCGCCAATGCGCATTAGTGATAGGGAGATGCGTCACCAATGTTTAAAACATTGGTGACTGGTAAATGCCCGTCACCAATGTTTTAAACATTAGCGACGGATTTCCCCATCGCCGACGGATTTCCCCGTCGCCAATGTGCATTGGCGACGGGAAATCCGTCGTCAATGCTTAAACATTAGCGACGGATCTCCCCCTCGCTAATGTTTATTGGCGACGGGAACCACCCGTCGCCAAAGAAATCCGTCGCCAATAGTCGTCTGTCGCCAATAAGTATTGGCGACGGGAAAACCCATCGCCAATACTTATTGGCGGCGGGTTTCTTGGCGACGGATCCATTTCCATCACCAATATGTATTGGTGACGGATTTCCCCGTCGCCAATGCCTTGTTTTTTACTAGTGCATTGAAACATTTTCACAAGATGTGGGATAATTGTTGAAGTGAGACAATTTTTTAAAAGTGGGATATTTTAGTGGGATAATCGAGAATACTTTTTTAAAGTGGGATATTTTGATAAAATGATGTGGGATAATTTATGATAATAAAGAACTATATAATTTTTGCATTTTGATGATATAACTACTATTTTATATATTTAAACTTACTATTATTTATATTTTTTTAATATAATATTAGTTATTGTTGAATAACTTTTGGTTAGAGTACAATATGTTGTTAATAATTACTATAATAATACTTGCTTTTCTGTGAATTATTATAGTATAGGTCTGAAAACTTAAACATATTCCTTCTGTTTTTACATCCACAAATCTCTTTCCCTCATATTTCAATTTCAATAATTTTTAAATAAATTATGAGCCTATGAGTTTTTATTTTAAAATAATTATATAAATCAAATACTCGATAAAAAAGAAAATAACATAAAAGAGAGGATTAAGAGGAAAAGTAGTCTAGTATGATAGAGTGATCAGATGATAGCGATGACTATTGGAGGAAGAGAGGATGGAGAAAAGAAAAGAAATACGGAAACTAAAATAAGAAATAAACATGAGAGTTCTAGTTTTTAACCAAGTTGTTCTAGTCCAAAACTTGGGATAATTTGAAAGTGTAGAACTCTCATTTTTTGTATAGAGAAATGAAAAAAGTGGGATAATTTTTTTTATCATTATCTCGGTTCTAATATTGTTCCTAATTGACTAACGCTATAAAATTTTATCTTAGTTCTAGTTATAATTGACTAACACTGTAAACTTTTATCCTATAAATTATTCTAGTTATAGTTTTGAGTTCTAATTGACTAACCCACCCTAGTAGAATGGTTAGAAATCACTGTTCGAATACTTTGATTTTGGTTCATCAATGCCTCACAATCCCTTTAAGCTTGATTATGAGTACTATTTTCTACCCCAATAAATTAATCAAATACTTTCTTGTCTTTCAATTAGAAAAGCCTCTTAAAATAGATGCATCTTCACCTACTTGCCCTTGTTTATCTAGTCTGAAAAGATAGCAATACAAATAAAATGTCGCATCCTTTGATATGTTGTTTAACCAAATGGCATACTTATCATACCATTTTTTTTAAATCTCCTCAACTTATCTCCATATAATTTTTGAGGAAAACTATCATCACGAGATTGACAAGGACCCCTTAGCAAGTAAGTCCTTCTAATTTCATATCTAATGTGAGGACTAACTAATGTGAAACAATGTGCATGCAGATATGAAGAACAACAACAACAATGCTTCACCAAATCAACGATCAATCTAGGCAGGAAACTTGAGAAGAAAGTTACGCTCTAAATGGTTTTTAATCAAAAGTTGCAAATGTACTAAGTTTACGGTCTTGTAAATTATTCAGAAAATAAATGTAATGATTCGTTCTCGTAATAAAGTTTGACTTGTAATATTTTGATAAACAGATATACGTGGCAACAGAATCACTCGCTCACTAATCAAGCAGAATACAACACAATCACAGTTGATATTAAAATTGATAATAACATGCACGTGATAGCAGATCCTAAAATACTGGGTCGAAAGAAAACGAAACCTTCATCGGCCTGAACTGGTTCGACGTGAGGGACCTCTGAAGGCGGTGTGACGACACCGAATATGATGGGAGAAAGTTCTACTTCAAAAGCTACGTAACTGGGGTGAAACGGCATATCCGGATGGAATCGTCTGTGCCACGAACTAATGCCAAAACGACTCTCCACGCTATCAGCAATTTAAGGAGTCACGCGCTTAATGTATCCGGCTGGGGTATTGAAAGGCTTGTAGTTGAACCACTGAGAAAGCTGCAAATCGATCACGTCGATCTCTAGGTCATACACGAATTGGGTGTCTTCGGCTGTAGGATCGGCCATGTACCAATGGTTCACAGAATCAGACTCAAATCGATGACGAACGCATGCGACAACATCGAACTGGATGATGACGCAGAAATAGCATCGAACTGAGCGACGATGATGGTAGCGAACTGAGTGATGATGACGACAGCTAACTGAGCGACAACGACGACGGAAAACTAAACGATGACGAGAGTGATGCGTTAACGGGAGGACACGAGCAGCGGTGGGATGAGGTGAACATGTAGTGGCTTGTCGGGGGACTCGAGGCTTGGACTGGAGGTGGGGATGATAGGGCGGTGTCGAAGGTGCTCGAATATGGAGGAGAGCAGGGAGTTTGGGAGGGAAGGCTACTCGGGGGTAGAGGAGAGTAGGGATGTGGCTATGGCGGTTGATCGAGATGGAGGGGGGAGCAGGGGATGAGGCAGTTGTGAAGGAGGGGAGAGCGGGGTGTTGGCTGCTGTTCAGAGGTGGGGGAAGGCAGGGGGTTTGACGCTTGTGGAGGCGGAGATTAGTAGGTAAGAGGCATGGGGTGTGAATGTTACAAGGTTCGATGAAGGGGAGTGGAATAAGGAGCAGGGGGTGGCGCTTGTGGAGGAGGAGAAGGCAGGGGCGACTTGCAGGGAAGGAAGAGAGCAGGACGGGGAGAAGGTTGGCTGTTGTTCGGTGATGGAGGGGAGAAGAGGTCCGGCGGCTGGGGGAAAGAGAAGGATGGGGGGTTGGCGGCTATGGAAGAGGAGAAGGAACATGGAACGACCTAGGGTTTCACACCTGCGTTTCACACACTCAACAATTCAATTAGCCACCAAATTCAATCAGCGATTTAAATCAAATAACACATCGTTTCACCAAAGTTTATGATCTTTGGTAGGAATTAAATTCAAAACAACTAATGTGGTAGATGGATTTAATAAAATTTGCATTAATAATTATGAATAATTCAAATCTCACTCAATTTAATTGTAATATTCATTATCATGCACAAGTTCTAAAAATCAATATCAAATTTCAACAGTCACATACTCAATTACTCTTAACTCACAAATATAATCTAAACAGTGAATATATGATAAGAGTTTAGAGATGGAATACTCATGCAATTAACTAATAAAATGAGATTAACAAAAAAAATTGGAAAATAAATTACAACATGTTTGTTGGTAAATTTGCAATAAGAAAATGAAAGAATTGAATTTGATTTATGTTTTTGTCAAAAGTTGATTTCATTGCCAACGAACTCATTACAACCGTTAATCGATTACAAGTTCGAAAAAGAGAAAAGTCGATCTCTTTATAAGATCTCCTTATACAATAAAAATAAAAGATTATAACTCTTGTCAAACTACACACAACAATAGTTTATCTCCTATTGTTTGCGTGGGAACTTCTCCTGTGTCGGGGACGTTGATACCCGTGGACCGTCGCGGATCAGATCCGTTTGACATATTGATAATCAAAGCTTCTACTTCATGAAGGAAGTATTCGCAGAAGTGGTAATCCTGACCAAGCAAGATTACAACTCTTCTCGGGATTAAGACCAAGCTTAAATCCGGAGAAATGGGGGAAATAGGTCTCAGATCTCTTGAACTCTCTCTTCTTTTATTGAGGAATCTCGCCAAGATCTGTTAACCCTCTTAAATTCGTGCTCCACTCTCTAATTTGGCTGCACTTCGCCCTTTTGATTTCCAGACCTATAGAAATAAACCCCCAATCTTTAGTTAACAACCATATAACCACATTTAGAGATGATATTTAGGCAGTTAGAAACCTCTGGAAGAGAAGAAATCTTGTGAAAACTTGTCAAAAACCGTCAATACATGTTTTTAGCTCAAAAATGGCCGAACCGGGTGCAAAACGAACTGAGCCGGTTTGCTTCAGGCGTGAACCACCAAATGGTGGCTCGGCCTTGGCCGAGCCACCAATTGTTGGCTCGGCTGTCGAGCCACCATTGGGTGGCTTGACACATGGCCGAGCCACTGGCTGGCCGAGTTGTTTTGACACGACTCGGCTGCCAGGAGCTTTCTTGGTTTGTTCGGTCTGGACTTGTTTCGTGCATTCCGTCATTTTGTTGACTTGTACGCTTCACCAATTTGCTTCATGCGTTTCATGAACGTGTGGGTCACTTGACGGTGGTCGACGGGCTTGCAGGCCACTTGGTTCGTAGGTTTCGATTGCCGGTGAGTGTGCGGGCCGTTTGGAGCTGGTTGACCAGTGCGTGGGCCACTTGAAGGTGGCCGGTGAGCGTACCGGCCAGTCGTTTTGCCATTTTGATGGCCGATGAGCATGTGGGCCACTTGGAGTTGGCTGATGAGTGCACGGGCCACTTGGAGGTGGCCAGTGAGCGCATGGGCCAGTCATTTTGCCATTTTGGTGGCCGATGAGTGTGCGGGCCACTTGAAGCTGGCTGATAAGTGTGCGGACCACATGGAGGCTGGTGAGTGCATGGGCCACTTGGTTTGCCATTCTGGTGGTGGTTGAGCGTGCGGGCCATTTGGACCTAGCTGACGAGTGTGCGGGCCACTTGGAGGTGGCCGATGAGTGCACGGGCCAGTCGTTTTGCCGTTTTGGTGGCCGATGAGCGTGCGGGCCACTTGGCGGTGGTCAGTGAGCACGCGAGCCACTTAGCGATGGCCGTTCTAGTGGTTCGTCACTACGTTATCAACGGTTCGCTGATTTGTTTCATGCGCTTGTCGGCATCAGACGATCCTCTTTGACTTGGATAATCCTCTTTGGTTTAGATAATGACGTTCATCGCCTTCTCTTTGTCTCGAGTTGTGTGCGGACACCTATAGCCATTTTTGGACGCCTACAGATACCCCCTCCAAAGTATTTCAAACTCATTCTTTTACAGAGGAGTCTGGAATGCTTTGGATAAGATAGGGCATGTTTTCAACCTCTTTAGTATTTTGCCGAGGGGATTGCATAGAAAGATCTGTGGATTGTTTTAATTCTTGACTTCTTCAGCCATTCAGTCTATTCAGTGTTTTGTCGAATAGATAAAGTTCTTTCGGCACTAATGTAAGGACCGTAAAATTTTGATATTAGTTAAAATAATTTTCTAGTATTTTAAATATTTAATTATGATTTTTAAAAGAGTATTTATATTTTTTTTGAATTTCTACAATTTTCTATGATTTAAAGTCTAAGTTTTATATTTATTTAAATGATATTAATATTTATAAATTAATTTTATGCGGAGAAAATTTATGGAATTTATTTGTTACGTTATCGATGCTGTTACATGTCATTTTGAATAACACGTTGTATTATTTTTATTATTACGTATATTTTCGTATAATACGTTGTATTATTAATTACGTATTATTTGTATAATTTGCTGTATTATTTCTACTGTTATATATTATCTGTCGTGTTAGTATAACTTGTACGTTTTACTGTGTATATAATTATCTCATAATTATTTGATTTTAAATGTAAGTAAATATATTTTTATTATTAATCATTTCCCTTTAATTGTACAATATGGGTATATTTTGACTATTTTGTATCAACTGTTGTAATAGCACAACGAGTACGTTTTTATTTGTAGGTAATTATTCTGTAATTAGTTTAATTTTTAAATACCCATAACTATTTATTTTAATTATTTTCGATTTAAACCCTAACCCTACACTATATATTTAAATGTTTAACCCCCTCTCTCTCTCTCTCTCCTCTCTGTGTTTCACGCCGCCACCCTCATCATCTTCTCCTTCTTCCTCTCCCCGACCCCCGCTCGTCGTTAGTGAACTCCAGCGCCGCCCTCACATCCCCGCCACCCTCACATCCCCGCCACCCTGAGAACCCCTCGCCCGCGCCTCGAACACCACCGCCTTCGAACGCCGCCGCCATCCCCCTGAGCTCGACCCGCAGCTCCTCCGACCACGTCGCCTCCCTCCCCGCGCTGCCGACCTCCCGCTGTCCTTCAGCCCCGACGAACCCCGAATCCGAGCACCCCCTGTAGCGTCGCTCACTGCTCCGCCTCGGCCAGATCTGCGCCACCCCGCCTGCAGCGTCACCGCCTCCCCTCATCCCTCCTCGTCCGCACCTCCTCAGGCCATCTCCTCTCCTAGCTCTGTCGTTCCCGACACGTTCATCGCCGCCCAGGCTGCCTCCGAGCCCCCTGCAACCCGCCACCACCTCAACTCAGCCCAGATCCGAACTCCTAAGTCGCCAACACCGAGCTCCAGCACCTCCTCCCTGTCGTCGACCAGATCTCCTCGACGCCGCTGCCCCTCTTGAGTCTCCTCCCCTCGTCGCTCAACCGCGAGCCCCGACGCCTAAGTTTGCTGCCAACGACCACCAACCGCAACCACTAACGCCTCTCCTTCGTCGCACGCCACCTGTTCAACGATATGCCGACGCAGTCCAGACCCGCCACAGACGTCGCTTGAGATCCGTCGTACCGCATCCGCATCGACGCCGTCGCCTCGCCATCAGACCCCACGGTCTCGAAGGCAAGATCCCGCTCCCTGTTTCGTAGTTTAAATATTTACGTTTATCATGAATTATTGCGTAGTTTAATTGTGAATTGTTATTATCTGCGTGGGACTGTTGATGACGATATTAAAGGATTTCAAATGATAAATTAATGTTTCTAGATTAATTAGAATTATTATGATGAGAAAAGAGATTATTTGAAAAAAGAGTTAGTTTTGAATAATTATTAAATAGATAATCTAAATTAATTTATTTTGGAAAAATGGATTTATTTGAATTATTAAACAATTTTTGAGAAAAGATTATTTTAGAATAATTATTATGAATTAAAAGAATTTATTTCGATAGCGGAAACATTTCTGGATAATTATATTAATTAAAAAGAATTTATTTGAGAACGGAATCATTTGAGGAAAATTATGATAATTTTAAAAGAGATTATTTTAGAAAAAGAAATATTTCTGAATTACATAGACTCTGTTTATGATCTATAATTCTTAATATAGATTATCTGATATTCTACGATATTATTCCACGTGATTAGTTGCATTGGTTGTTCCTGGTTGTGTTTGAGAACCTTAGTAGTTCATGACTTAGTGGCCTTGTGCGTCATGAACAGACCTAGTGACATGTGTAGGTGTGTTTAGGTGGTGAACCAGAGTTTTAATAAGGATTATGATCGTCAATTTAGAAAGAACGAGAAGAGTTGGGATGGGGAAGTTAATATTCATGTGATCGGATAAGGCTGTTGATGTATCTTCCAGACTCGTACCAGAGACCTGTTTCGTCCTGGGGTTAGTTTGTTGGACAAAGTGGCTTGTTTCGTCTCTTTGATCCGTGACTTGTTTCGTCACCTGAGCTTTGCCTGAGTTCGGACCGGGCCGAGGTCGGATTGCGTGTAGTCCTCTAGCCGCTTGTTTCGCGGGATTGGATGCGCGTAGGGGATTTGTGAACAGCCAGTTATCCGGTGATAGGAGCGTTGACTCTGTGTGAGATATGACCAGTGACCTGTTATAGGATGGCTAGTTACTTGACCTCGTTTCTAGGCTAGATATGACTTTTGTGAGATACGGATCAGTTGCATTATCTTTTCATACATAGATCAGGATTAATATTTAATTATCTACAATTTGAGACATATGGTATATACATGAGGGTTTCCTTGTTTGGATTATTTCGCTCGACGTACTACGTCTCTTGTTATAGATTTTTAAGTATTAATTCTATCTATTTGTATGACATGGTTACATGGATGATTATTCTGATGACTAGCTGCATGACCGACTTGTTACTTGATTGATTTGGTTGGATTTCCAATTGCACGTTCTTTTATCATTTCGGTTATCGTATCGTTTTTCGCATTGGATTTCCGTTCGTTCTATTTTCCTTGTAGGGTCGGGTTTTGCCGTGCGCCATGCACCTGACGTACACCTGTTTTCTCTGGTGTACGTCAGACTTAGAGGAAGAACAGGTTCATCAGAAGTCAGAAGATTCTCTACAGGAGTGCCTTGTGGACGGAGCAGAGGAAGGAGTCGAAGCCTATTCTTTGATGGTCCCACTTTACTTTTGTAGTTCTTTCTTTTTTATTTGATCGATGTATTTTTGTATCTCTTCAGTATTCATTTATTCAGTTTTTGTATAAGGGCATGTTGACCCGAATATTATGCCTGGGATGATATTCATTTGTGATATGTATTATTTTATTCTGAGTTTGTTCATTATATTCTTGCTGATTGTGATCGAGGACCTGTGCCTTTGCATTGTATTATTTTCAGACGTTTAGCGTATTGGATTGAGAAGAAAAGAAAAAAAATGGTAAGAATATATTTCTTCTCAATCTAAAACGTCGCGGGCTTGTTCACGTCCCGATTCCCTGGTATTTTAGGAAGCGGGGCGTGACAACTAAGGTTATCGTCTGACTGTTATCGAAATCTTGAACTGAAGTTTATGCATAAATTTCTGAACTTAGCTATTGTTATTGAGTTGACTTTGAACTAATTATCTTTGCCGGGAATTCATATATGAATGTGATTGGACTCCCTGGAATCATCCTCTAGCCTTATTTTAGCGAGATTACTGATGCGTTGACCATCATCGACCTTTACTGTAGCATGTTGACCGACGTTAATACAGTTTATACTCATACATTTGCTGGAGTCTACACAGTTTAAGCTCTTAAGGCCTTAGAGCGTGACGGTGCCAAATGTTGGGGCTGCAGGACCAACTGTTAAAACTAATTCATATGCATGTATGGCTCTTATTTTGAAGTTGTTGGATGCTCAAGTCACGAGACCAACTAATGGGCCTGGTGCGTCAAAAACTCTCACATTTATAGGATTTTTGGCAAACCCTCAGCTATCAAGGGGTTTGATGAGCCTTTACCGACTACCGTTTGAGTCGGGCTAGCGTGCGAATTGTTTAAGTCCGTTCCGCATGTAATGTTATGCTAAAAGAGTTAACTCTTTTAGTACTATGATATTGAATATGTAGACTTCATCTTTCTCACGGGAATAGACTATCCGGCTGCATGTATCAGATGCAGACTTAGGATTTTTGATGAATCCTCAGCCATCAACGAATTTGACGTGCCTTTACCGATTACCGTTTGAATTGGGCTTGCATAAGGATTGTTTAAGTTCGTTCCGCATGTGATGTTGTGCTAAAAGAGTTAACTATTTTAGTGCTATGATATTGAATACGTAGACTTCGTCTTTCTTACGGGAATAGACTACCCGGCAACGCGTGTTAGACGCTGACTTATCCCTTCTTAGGATTCGGGATAAAAGTCCTCTGACTTGGATTCTGGTGTCTTTTTTACTCGGTAAAAGACTAAACCAACAACACGTGTTAGGCGTAGGCTTATCTCTATTTAGAAGTTGAGATAAAGTTCCCCGCGCGTGTAAGGCGCGGATTTTGGTGTTATTAATAATGGCATGCCATAATATCGAATATGTGGGCTTTTGTCTTTTTTACAGTCAAGGACTAACCGACAACGTGTGTTAGGTGCTGACTTATCCCTACTTAGGCTACAGGATAAAATTCCCTAGACTTGGATTCTGGTGTCTTCTTTAATCAGTGAAAGACTAAACCAGCAACACGTATTAGGTGTTGATTTATCCCTACTTAGGATTCAGGATAAAATTCCTCGTGCATGTAAGACATGGATTATAGGAGTTATAATGTTGAAATATTATATCTTCTCTTGGGGCAAGACAAACCCGATACGGGAGAGGAAAAATTTTATATTCTATTTTCTAAAGCTAAAGAGGAAGAATTTTATATTATATCTCCAGTTGCCAAAAGAAACTCAAAGTGTGATCTCCACTTCAAGAATCCGGGAAGGTGAAACTAAGAGTGGGATCTCCACTCCGAGAATTGAAAAGATTCGGATAATCCTAATTATCGAAAGGTTTGATTACCGAACTAAAGGTGGGTTTCTCCTTTATCGAAAGTGAATTGTGGTTTTAGTCCTAACTATAGGAAGGTTTGACCAAGTAGGATTTTGAGGCGACCTTAACTGTAGGAAGGTTTGATCACTCGATTTGAAAGTGGATCTCTCGTTCATGGAAGGAATCAAGAGGAGATTTTGGTTGTGGCCCTAACTGTGGGAAGGTTTGACCAAATAGGGGTTTGAGATAATCCTAATTATTTAAAGGTTTGATCGTTCAATTTGTGGACCTCTCATTCATGGAAAGAATCGAGAGGAGATTTTGATTTTGGTCCTAACTGTAAGAAGGTTTGACCAGGACCACAGTGGGAGTGGGAGTACAAATCAGAGTGAGAGTGTTGACTTGTACTGATTACTCAGTGGGGGTTATTCGTGTCAAGTTATAAGAACTAAACACGAAGGGGTTTGACAATTCGTCAAGGATTGACATATCAAATTACAAGCATTATGTCCGGACTCTAACCATGAAAGTGTTGAGTGCACAAACGTTACAGGAGTTTGAGTGGATTAAACCAGAAAGAATTTTAGTGGACCCACCGTTAATTAATTTGATCAGTGAGGGATTTTATGGTGGAAGATTGTAAATCGTCAACACTAGTAGGAGTTTTTTATGAGGAAAGATTGATCCAACGAAGTGATCAAATCTCATCTCAGCAAAAGAGTGCTTGGAAGTTGTGTTTCACCCTTAAAACTTCAGAGTCCGAGTGGGAGTTTCTCATTTATCATTTCTTTGTAGTGACCAGGTTATCCCTAAGAATACATCATATAGCATTCTTCCGGGAACTTCCTGTTACATGAGTCATCCACTCCCAGCTTCCTTTGCAAAACAGGGTCTAACATTGTACTTAGTTGGTTGACCGGGTTATCCTTAAGAATACCAGGCATGGCACTCTCCAGAAACTTCCCATGAAAAAAAGGAAACAGTTTAGACTCATATACCTGTTAGAGTATTGAGAAGCAGTTTATACTCGTATACTCTTCGGAGTGTACTTTCGGCTCAATTTAACATTATGACACCATCTTCAACCATAGTTTGGATGCTATTTTTAAGAGTAAATCAAGCCTTAGTAGGATGAAGGATCCTTCTGCGGTATGCACAGTACTTTGGATCCGCAGTATTATCAGCTTTCTCCTGATTTGCAATAGGTGGTAGCTTGATCTTGTTGTTCTCAAGGAGGGATTCGAAAATAGCTAGAATGTCTTTATTCTTAAAAGAGTACTCTTTTCGGAGTCTCGGATCCAAAGTCTTTTGCTATCTTCGGGCTTATTGTAGCGATGTCTGATTAACGTCAACAACTACTGCAGGTGCTTTTCCCTTACCATAGGAAACGAAGCTTGAGTTCGGAGGATTAGCCGTCGGTTGGCTTCTTTCGGTTTTCTTTCTTCTGAGGAAGCGTTCGGCCTGCTCTTCACGTACCTTCAACTATTTCCAAGTGTTAGACGGTGATACTTCCATAACTTCAAAAATATCAATGGATATGTTGTTATGACAGGTTTGGAGGATGAAGTCCTCTGTGACTGGATCTCGACAATTCATTACCTTATTTCGAAAGTGCTTAATGAAGTCGTCGATCGTCTCTTCATCTACCTGTTTCTCCTCAAAGAGTATCCTGATGGATACCTCAGCGTCGTCATCAAAGAAATTATCAAGGAATGAGCTTTTCATATTGTCCTAGCTGTTGATACTTTCAGGCTTGAGACGATGGTACCAATCAAAGGCAGGCCCGCAAATGGTGCTAACGAATGACTTGACCATCAAAGGCTCTTTGCCAGAGATCACTCCTAAGTGGGACTTGAAATAAATCAAGTATTGAGTGGGGGAACCCTTCTCATCGAACAGCGTGAAGTTGATCAGGTTAAACTTCGTTGGATACGAGATCGACTCCCACTCTCTTAGATAGGGACACAGAATACTGGTCTTCTTCACCTCTTGAGCATACATCAGAGCGTTGATTTTGCTCTTGAGGTCTTTTATCTTCTAGTCCTCATCTCTATCACGCTTTGGATGATTTCTGAGAGAACAATGCGGTCACCCTCGGCATTATCATCTTCGGTAGGACCATCCCAGCATCGTTATTTTTAGTGGGTCCACCCCCAGTGTCGTTGTTTTTAGTGGGGCCATCCCCAGCATTCTGGTCAACGGGAGGGTTATCAGCATTAAGGTGTTCATCCATATCTGAATCTCTAGTTGTTTAGCTAACATTGTTGCGACGACTGGATTCACCTATCTTATTCGACAAGGCTCAGATCTGTTGGTCATGCTCCTCTCTCATCTTCATCATAGCCATTTCTATTTCGAACTTGAAGCTCTCTTTTTGCTTAGCCAAAGCATCCTCGATGATTTTGTCCATTTGCCCGGTGTTGATCATAAATACCTCGCGGGATTGTTCTGGGCTAGATACCATATTATCAGAAGCGACTGCAGAGTTAGCATCAGGTGCTTCATCATTCGAGGATAATCCTCTATTCATCCTCTGATAGTCCCTACGCCTAGTAGTCTTCGTGCGTAACTGAGTTATACGTTGGGATACGTCCGAAAAATGACGGGGACTGAAACTCTGCGTTGACTTTCCTTTATCGACCATATTGATAGTGACTTCTGGGAGTTCATCATCTCACGCAGCTGATCTTTTTCTACATAAATGCTTTGGCTTAGACTTGGATGTTCTGGTGGAGATCTTTTCCAATACCGAGACCCTCTGTGGAGTGGTCTTGGGGCAGCTACAGGCTGATAATACTGCCCTGATTACTTTGGCATACGGATAGTGAGAGTCCACTTCCTGGGTACTTCTCTTTCGAGATATATTCGTACCCTAGCCCGATAGTACAACTCATCAGCATAATTATCGGAGCAACCTATCGCGTGTTGGCATGACTTTTCAGGTATAACATTATTGTCTGACGAACACGTTTCCTTCTGAGGACTTGCTACTTTGTTAGCATTCACAAGAGTCAAGCATTTTGAGCCACACTTTCGTGACTGTGGGGTATCAATGGACTCTTAGACTTCGATTTGTAGTCCGATGTGGTCAGCTACTAGAATTTTTCCTTTATGAGATGGATTCATATTGTTATGAGGGCGTGTACGACCCCGAGCTTGTTGTGTTGCTCGGAGTTCATTCACTAGGCCCAAACATTCTTTGATTGGAACTTTACCTCGATCCTCATACAAAGAACCCAGGCTATCCGCTATTCTCTTCTTAAATCGGGACAAATCCACACTGTCGTGTGGCTCCACCGGAGGTATGGGATTCATCGGGACAGGAATAAGGGCTGTTGGAGGCTTAAACAGGACTGTAGGAGGTGAACCGGGTGCAAAACGAACCGAACCAGTTCGGTTCAGGCACAAACCACCATTTGGTGGCTCGGCCTGGGCTGAGCCACCATTTGGTGGCTCGGTTTTGGCTGAGCCACCATTTGGTGGCTTGGTTTGGGTCGAGCCAGCTAGGGGTGGTTTGAGAGTTCCGAGCGTAGTTCGAATTTTTTTCGACGCCGTTTCAGACTTTGGCTTCCAGACTTGGTAAAGTTTTGGTGGTTTCTTGACCACCTCTTCCTGCTTCTGCTTCTGTGCTTCTTGCACGAGAATCTGTGCATGCGCAAGTAACACACGGTGTTTCTGGATCCGCTCTTTGAGGGTTGAACACGTCTTTTTGACACGGACCCATTCATTCATTGTTGGTTTGGAGGGGAGGCCATTTGTTTGTTGTTGATGGGCTCGACGTTCCTTGAATTTCAGATCTGTTTGTAACGGATCCGGTCTATCAGCTTCAAAGCCTTAGCGAATTGGCACGCGAGGCGTTGACGCTGCCTTTGGTAAGCTCTCTTCGATAAAGTGGGCACGCCTCTAGCGGCTATCTCCTTGATTGAGGAGTCCAGATCTGCAGATTCAGCCTTGTTGGAGGCTGGAGGGGCATTGCAATGCGTGATTACAGCAACAACGGTGGCCTTGATCTTCCTGCATTTGCGAAGGGCGAAGAATTTGGAGGAGGACGATGACAGATACTCCATGAATTTTAATTAGTCGAACTCGTACTTGACCTCTTCGTTAATCGGGATCCGGATCCATAGTTGCGGCACGACAGCTTCAGCAACAAAGCTGCAAACTCCTACTGTGGTCGCTAGGTGTTTATGTCAAAAGTTAATTTCATTGCCAACAAACTCATTACAACCGTTTATCGATTACAAGTTCGAAAAAGAAAAAAGTCAATCTTCCTGCATTTACAAGGGGCGAAGAATTTGGAGGAGGACGATGACAGATACTCCTCGAATTTTAATTGGTCGAACTCGTACTCGACCTCTTCGTTAATCGGGATCCGGATCCATGGTTGCGGTATGACAGCTTCGGCTACAAAGCTGCAAACTCCCACTGTGGTCGCCAGGTGTTTATGTTAAAAGTTGATTTCATTGCCAACGAACTCATTACAACCGTTTATCGATTACAAGTTTGAAAAATAAAAAGTCAATCTCTTTATAAGATCTCCTTATATAATGAAAAAAATAAAAGATTACAACTCTTGTCAAACTACACACAATAGCAGTTTATCTCCTGTTGTTTGCGTGGGAACTTCGCCTGTGCCGGGGATGTTAATATTCGTGGACCGTCGCGGATTAGATCCGGTTGACAGTTTGATAATAAAAGCTCCTACTTCATGAAGGAAGTATTTGCAGAAGTGGTAATCCTGACCAAGTGAGATTACGACTCTTCTCGGGATTAAGACCAAGCTTAAATCCGAAGGAATGGGGGGGAAATAGGTCTCAAATCTCTCAAACTCTCTCTTTTTTATTGAGGAACCTCGCCAAGATCTGCTAACCCTCTGAAATTCATGCTCCACTCTCCAATTTGGCAGTACTTCTCCCTTTTCATTTCCAGCCATGTAGAAATGAGCCTCCAAGCTTGTATTTATAGGCTTTGGTTTGGGGTTTTTTTTTATAAGAACGATGGATTCAGCCTTATCTTCAGTTAACAACTATATAACTACATTTAGAAATGACATTTAGGTAGTTAGGAACATCTGGAATAGAAGAAATCCCGTGAAAACTTGTCGAAAACCGTCAAAACACATTTTTAGCTCAAAACTGGCGGAACCGGGTGCAAAACAAACCGAACCGGTTTAGTTCAGGTGCGAACCAGCAAATGGTGGCTCGGCCTTGGCTGAGCCACAAATTGTTGGCTAGGTCGCCGAGCCACCATTTGGTGGCTCAGCCCATGGTCGAGCCAATGGCCTGGCCGAGTCGTGGGCTTTCTTGGTTTGTTCGGTCGGGACTTGTTTTGTGTATTCCGTTGTTTTGTTGACTTGTACGCTTCACCGATTCGCTTCATACATTTTGTGAATGTGCGGGTCAATTGACGGTGGCCGACGGGCTTGCAGGCCACTTGGTTCACCGTTTCGATTGCCGGTGAGCGTGCGGTCCGGTTGGAGCTGGCTGACGAGTGCGCGGGCCACTTGGAGGTGGTCGGTGAGTGCACAGGCCAGTCGTTTTGCCGTTTTGGTGGTCGATGAGTTTGCGGGCCACTTGGAGCTAGCTGATGAGTGCGTGGGATACTTGGAGGTGGCCGGTGAGCGCACAGGCCAGTCGTTTTGCCATTTTGGTGGCCGATGAGCTTGCGGGCCACTTAGAGCTGGCTGGTGAGTGTGCGGGCCACATAAAGGCCGGTGAGCACACGGGCCACTTGGTTTGCCATTCTTGTGGCCGATGAGCGTACGGGCTATTTGGAGCTGGCTGACAAGTGTGCGGTCCACTTAGAGGTGGTCGGTGAGCGTATAGTCTAGTCGTTTTGCCGTTTTGGTGGCCGATGAACGTGCGGGCCACTTGGCGGTGGCCGGTGATCACGCGGGCCACTTGGCGTTGGCCCGTGAGCACGCGGGCCACTTGGCGTTGGCCGTTCCGGTGGTTCGTCGTCACGTCATCAACGATTCACTGATTCACTTCATGCGTTTGTCGGCATCAGACGATCCTCTTTGACTCGGATAATCCTCTTGACGAGTTGATAACTTAGAGCGAGTTTAAACTCTTGAGAAAGAGCTGATTTGAACTAAAACCGGTTAATAAGCTAAGGATGAAAGCTCCAGTGACTGCTTCGCAAGATGAATGCCGATCTTTTAATCTTTTTGCTGCCAAAAGAGGATGAATTGGTGATCCCCTTTGCTGATCTCTAAGTCCGAAAATACTCAAAGATCCAAAGATCGCAAAAAGCTAGTCAATGATCTCTTCTTTGCTGCCAAGCCGAAGGACTTAACTAAGCTGATTCCCTAGCTATTTATAGAGGATTAAAGGGTGTATACACCCCCTTAATTCTTTCCATAATGGGTTGAATGGGGTGTAACCACCCCCTTAATCCGCTCTTAACTACGGCAGAAATCCCTCAAATCGTGGGGAGAAAACAATTTTTGGAACCATTCAGTTTGTGCTTGAACGAGTCAAATCCTAAAAACGGCGTTTTGGGTCCGAACTCTGTGTTTTAGACCTGAAACACAGAGTTAGGCATTTCCAGTTGGCTCAGAACGTAGTGACCGCACAGCTTTAAGAGTCCGAGACACAGGAATGAACTCCGTGTTTGGATCTGGAACGTAGAGTTGGGTTTTGCATTTTGGGCTGAAAACACAGCAATGAAGTCTGTGTTTGGATGTTGCAACGCAGGGAGGACCTCTACATTTTTGATGTTGCAATGCAGGCAGTACCTTTGTGTTTTGATGTTGAAATGCAGGTCTAACCTCTGCGTTTTGATGTGAAGAGACTATCAATTTGTAGTATCTTTTGCTAGAGCGTTGCAAAGATCATCATCTTGTAATCTTCTTCTTGGCTCCTTGAAAATATAAGAGTCGTTAGATTGTAACTCCTGATATTGATTGTGAAAGCTGTTGATTAGAGCTTTATCAGTTATTGCGAAGGTCGTCAGATTGTAACCTTCATCGATCTATGTGAAAGTCTTCAAATTGTAGCATTCTGGAAGTAGTCAAATTGTAACTTTCATCATTGGTGTTTGATGGGGGTTTAGCTATCTGCAGTGATTTTTAGACAACCTACACAACAACTAACCTATGGGCTGTTACTCTACAAATGTACTTCGGTGGGTTCGATGACTCACTATCGGGCTGGGGTGCTCGTCAATGCGGAGGAATGGGATGGCTGCAAGAAGAAATCTAGGGTGGTGGCATTGACTGGGCGATGATGCAAGCGACACGTCGAGCAAGAGGGCGACAAGAACGATGACGTCGAACTGGGCAATGACGCAGGCAACGGATTTGAGCTGGGAACCGACGAGAGGGACTAGGGAACATGGGCGGGCATCAGGATGAGGCGAGCGGGCATCAGGATGAGGCCGGCGGGCAGATGTCGGGACGAGGCAGGCCGGCGATGTCAGGATGAGGCAATTGGGCAGGAGTTGGGGTGAGGCAGTCGAGATGGCATCGGGACAAGGCAGGCGAGTAGGAGTCAGAGGCAGTGGAGGAGGAGAAGAGTTTGAGGAATCAGCAGCTGTGGAGGAGGAGGAAGAGAGGAGACGTCAGCTATTTGAGGAAAGAGGAGAAGGAGTAGGGGGGTCGCCCTGGGGTTTCACATCCGTGAGGCTTCGCACCAACAATTAGCTAACCAAAATCTTTTGATTCAAATCTTCATTGATTCTCAATGGCCTCATACAACCTTATTTATAAAGAAAAACTGCGTGCACATAATGTGCAATAAAAATGGAAAAAAAGATATAGTTAAATCTCTCAATAAAACCTTACCAAAATAAAAAAAATCCCTCAAATCTCTCGCAATTAAAACTAAATTAAGATCTGGTCAAACTTGCCAAACCTTCCTTATTCCAAACTAAAATAAAAAAAGTCAAATAAACAAATATAGAAAATTTTCATTATTGTCCTCGTCATTCTCCCCGGGTGGGAGAAAACTCGACTCCGTCGAGTTAGTTGCAGAAATTTATAATCTTCAATATACTCTGCCTACATCTTAATCCACCGTTAGTTACTTTCCTGCATCTCAAATCATTAGGTAGATTATATCGTAAATTCACCATCTAGAATATTATCAAAATTCACTGCTACATGCGTGAATATATAGAAGTGAGGTAAAGTGAAAGAACTCTCAGAAACAATAGGCTAGGGTCAGGTTTATATCAGTAGACTGTCAATAAACATTATGAAGTTCTTAATCAATCAATATTAAGAATGAAACTATGACCAAATCGATAATATAAATGTTGTCATTAATTATTTCAAGAGTTGGAAAAGTTCATAAATATCATATCAAATCTCAAACAGCTATAAAAGAAACTATATTGGACAAGTCCAAACCATCTCAAATATCAACGTTAACAGTTTTAAATTATGTCCTAACTATCATACATTTCAGTTAACAATATATTTATTCAAATTAGATCACTGGTTCCCTAATATATGATCAATGCAAATCAAAACAAAATGATGCAAATCAACTCAAATGACTATGTATGAAATGCAGATTCGAACAATGCGATCAATGGCATATGTAAACTCAACGAAGTGTCTAACATGCATGACATCCTTTATCAAATGGAATAATTAGGTGTTCCTTCTTTAATATGCATAACAAATTTCCTGTTCTACCAGTGATAGTGAGGAACATGCAAACAAATGCATGAAAGAGGAGTGTTTTTGTCTGTTTAACATAAGAGAGAAAGGAAATACTCTACAATGTTTGCGGTTCATCTAAAATGTCAAGCTTAGGTCGAAAATCAATGAAAACACTCGTGCTCAAACTTGTATCCCTAATCACTATATATTTCCAAAATAGATTAGTGTATGTGTGAGTGACTGTCAAGACAATGCATAATGGTTTGATATCTAATATGGTAGTTATTTCACTATACCCAGTTTGGGATTCAACTTCTATACAGATATCTGAGTGATTCTCTTTAGGAGACAAGTTAGGAATGTGTTGAGTGTCATGTATAGATTCATGTTTGTCTGGGAAGACTTCATGGGGAACATCAACAACGTTTTTAATCACTAAAGTGAGTTCAGGAAGAGTTGGAGTTTTAATGTCAAGAACAACTTCAGAGACAACATTAGTGAACTCCGTGATCAAAGGGGTAGCTTGGGGAATAATCGAAGTGTTGTCATTACATGAAACTTCAGTCAACTCCACAATTGTAGGGGTAGTTTCAAAAGAAATGAAAGTACATGGTTCTTCAATTTTACTATCACGGATTCTCTTGTCAGAGTTATATTCTGTCAAATCTACGGCCCGATTAACGGTTTCCTCAAGAATAGATTTTGATTCCGTTATAGGCGGCTTATTAATTTTAACTCTGAACTGGGTTATACAGATGTTAGCAACGTGTCCATATCCTTGACACTTGTAACACTAAATTATTTGGCTAAATTTGGAGAAATCTCTCTCTGACTCCTTGCCCTTGGTGTCGACTCTAGGCTAGGAAGAACTATGGTTAGGTTGACTCAGAGGTTGACCCGGAGGTTGACTAGAGGTAGTGGCACGAAGGACTGGGAGAAAAGAGTTCGGAAGTCTTGACTCCTATGAGATTGGTGGGATTTAGCTTCATCCAAATCTTGAACTAAAATGTAGGCTCTCTCAAGGATGTCTGCTCCTCTAACAAAGAGTTTTGTTTGGAGGTCACTACTCAATCCAGCTCTAAATTTTGATAAGACTTTCATTGGCGCCTCTTGGTCAATGATGCTGCATCGAGTAAACAATTCATAAAATTGAGCAACATATTCTTTTGCAGATTTAGTTCCCTGAGTAAGTCGATGCCACTTGTCTAGCAATCTTTTTGATAGAACGATGACGGGAGGTATTTCCTTTTTAGCTTGTCGGTCATTTCTCGCCAAGTTAAAATTGGTGACTCTCCTCTAATATGCTTTAACATTTTGAGGTTGGACAAATACTAGCAGGCTGGTCCAGTAAGCTTCATTGCTGCAAACTTGACTCTTCATGGTTCCGTCAAGGCATACCAGTCAAAATAACGATCCATAATCTTCAGCTAGTCCAAGAAAGCTTATGAGTCGAGCTTAACATCAAAGGTTGATGCTTCAACCTTAATGCTCCTCAGGTATTGTGTATCTAGATCAGGCATAGGTTGAGATGGGGTTTGATGAACGATGTGTCCATAACCTTGACTTTGCGGTGGCGGTGTTGCAACACGCACTTCTTCAAGCCTAGCGGGCCTGTCGTTGGTTACATTTTGGAAGTCTGTCAGGGCCTCATGAGTAGCTCTACACTCCTTGGCTACGGCATCTAATTGTCCTGCTAGCTCATCGAATTTTTTAAGGAGTTCGGGATCTGTACTGCTTAACATGCTAGAATCACTAAACGATTCACTAGGCTCTCCAGTCGATAGGGTAGACCTATACTAGTGGCATGCACTAACAACTAAATGAGATGAATGGTAGTTTTTTTAACAAATAAAAGATTCAATTAAACTAATCTAGAAATAAAAAAAGTTCTAACCTAGATACATGCTCTGATATAAAATATGATGTGAAATGGTACATGAGGTCTATCAGAATCATCGATTTAAATTAAATAGCACATCGTTTCACAAAATTTCATGATCTTGGGCAGGAATTAAATTCAAAACAACTAAGTGGTAGATGGATTTAACAAAATTTGCATCAATAATTATGAATAATTCTAATCTCACTCAATTTAATTGTAATATTCATTATCATGCACAAGTTCTACAATCAATATCAAATTTTAACAATCACATGCTCAATTACTCTCAACTCACAAATATAATCTAAACAGTGAATATATGATAAAAGTTTAGAGATAGAATACTCATGCAATTAACTAATAAAATGAGATTAATAGAAAAATAATTGGAAAATAAATCACAACTAACCCACGGGCTGTTACTTTGTAAATGTGCTTCGTTGGGTTCGACGACTCACTATCGGACTCGGGTGCTCGTCAATGAGGAGGAATGGGGTGGCGGCAAGAAGAAATCGAGGGCGGTGGCATCGATTGGGCGATGACGCAAGCAACGACGTCGAGCAGGAGGGCGACGAGAACGGTGAAGTCAAAATTGGAAATGATGCAGGCGACGACGTCGAGCTGGAAACCGACGAGAGGGACTGGGAAACGCGGGCAGGCATCAGGACAAGGTAGGCGGACAACGTTAGGACGAGGCAATCGGGCGGGAGTTGGAGGCAGTGGAAGAGGAGAAGAGTAGGGGGAATCAGCGACTGTGGAGATGGAGGAAGAGAGCCGAGCTCTGCGGTTTGAGGAAAGAGGATAAGCAGGGGGGTCAACCCTAGGGTTTCACACCCGTGAGGCTTCACATCAACAATTAGCTAACCAAAAATTTTTGATTTCAAATCTTCATTGATTCTCAATGACCTCATACAGCCTTATGTATAAAGAAACCCTACGTGCACACAACGTTCAATAAAAATAGAAACAAACCAAAAAAGATATAGTCAAATCTCTTAATAAAACCTTGCGAAAATAGAAAAATCCTTCAAATCTCTCACAATTAAAACTAAATTAAGATCTGGTCAAACTTGCTAAATCTTCCTTATTCAAAACTAAAATAAAAAAATCAAATAAAAAAATATAAAAATTTGTCATTATTGTCCTCATCACTAACATAACTAGAGAAAGTAGGATGAAGACCAGCATCAAGCGGAAGATTTTCTAAGTCAATATCATTTGAAAGCCTTGGACATTTTGATTCAAGCACTTGATTAGCTTCAGATTATTGTTCTTCATTTTCTAGTCCTCTACCATCTTGCAAATTATTCTCTGTTGGATGAGTTGTTGATTCTCCTTTATATACTTTTTTGAAAAAAAATTCCATCGTCTTTTGATTAATATAAAATTAAAAAATTAAAAATTTAAATTAAAAAATTAATTTTTTATACAAACTTGGCAGAAGAGGGGGGGGGGGATAGAATTAAATCTTATTAGTTGTTAAATAATAGAATACTTGAATAAAACCTATAGAAACATCCAATGCTTCGACGAATAATTAGGTAAAACAATATAGATAATCTTCTTATATTTGTTAAATTGTCATAAAAACAAAATTACAGCTAAAATATACAAAAACTTTTACAAAATCTTAAATAAAATTAAGATTCACTTATATATCAAAAGAAGTCGACTGATAAAATCTATAAATTTTAGCATCGACAGAGTCATAACGTGTCACGTTGATTGCATTGAAGGAGATGATGACTAATATTAATCCTTTTTTACTTTCTCAAAATGTGAGAATTGGATGGACAATTTTTTTTAAGGAATACAGGGGTTGAATGTAAACTTTTTGGGGATGAAGTGAAGAGCTGGCCCTAAGATGAAAAAGGTTATTCAATTCTATTTTCTTAAAATGTAATTGAGGTAGGTATCTTTCTAAGTGGATGGTTAAGATGTAATTCTTTAATGCTAGATGAGAAGTTAAAGGCTAGTACGTAGTTGAGATTTAATCCTTTAATGACATGTGATAAATTATTAGCAGTCGGCTAGAGTGCATCGTGGATAGAAAAATTGAGATAAGACACTCAATACTTAATTTATAGGCTATAATTAATATAGGAATATGCTATTAATACTAAGGCCTAGTAAAATCCCCAAATCTCAAGTTAGGCACGTGCCCAACCTAAGTCGTACTTAGGTCTGCCCCTACTTCTATCAACGTTTTTGATCCACTCTTTCTCCTCCTCCTCTCTTACATTCTCCCTCTTCCTTCCTCCCTTCCTCTTTACTCTATTTCCATCTTCTTACCTTCATCCTCCTCGCTCTCTCCTTCGCATATCATCCTCCCTCCTCCTATCCTCTTCATACCAACATTATTTTATTCTCTTCACTTTCCTCTCTCTTCCATCTCAACTCTATTCTCGTTCCTTATTATCCACTTTCCTTTCTGTTGGTTTCGGGTATAGACCACCCAAACCTTAGAACAAACATGCAAAGCAAATATTTCTCTAAGTTATGAAACCAGGCGAACTTGAAAGTTCAGGCGAAGCACAAAGCTGAGTTCAGGTGAACCTACAGTTCAGGCGAGCTTTGGAAGTTAAGGCGAACTTGAAAGATCAGACGAGCTCCAAGTGCATACGAAGCAGTTCTGGTGAGCTTGATTATGTTCAGGCGAACAAAAGTTATACAGGCGAGCTTCACAATCAGGCGAACCCGCAGAAAACAGATTCCTAATCTGTTTTGACCTAGGGCTTCCCTATAAATAGGAAACCTTGGCTGCCACTTAAACGTGAGTTTTCGAGCGATCTCCAGAGCGTTTTTTGCGGCGATTTTTGTAGCGCCTTGAGCGGCGATTTTTTAGAGAAAAATCTCACGTCTTGAGAAATAAAAAGAGAGTTCTTTTTTGAGTGATCTCAAGGAGTTTGAGATCATCTCTTGCAAGCTTTGTAATCTTCTTTAATATTCAAAGCAATTTTTTTGTGTGGCTCTCGAGGACATAGGCAAATTGCCGAACCTCGTTAAAATATTGGTGTTCTCTCTTCTATTTTTTCCTTACAAAGTTTTTTTTTATTTGCTGTGATTTCTTCTTGCCTTCTTTCAACACAAGATCTGGATGGCACGTTCCGGGAGAGGGTTTATTTGACAGGTTGTCAATAGGACGAATCCGGCCCAACACCTTCTCCATCGTCCCTCTTCCCCTCTCATCCATCCCATCTTCATATTCTTCATCCTTCCTCCACTTTCATCTTCACCTTCCTTTCCCACCTCATTCATCTCATCTCCACTTTTCTCCTATCTCATTTCTTCTTTTTTGTTGCACAACAATTATAGCATCACTCAAATATGTTTATTTTTTTAAACGGGTTACCTGATAAAGTTACATCAAACTTAACACTCAAGTGACTCAACAGTCAAACTTAAACTTATCAGCTAAACGTAATAGAACCTTTAAAGTTATTAGGTAGGCTTTACAATTAACAACTGAGGTCTAAAATAAAAATATAATGAAGCTTTTTCTCAGCCACTTCATCTCCTTGCCATTTTCCTCTTACCTCAACTATCTTACTCTTTCTTCTTCCATAACCACGACCGTATCCCTCAAATGCCATCTTCTTTGATTAAGATGGTCATTTTTAAGTGTTTCTCAAATTTGAGTGCTAACTTTAAAATTTAAGTGTTATAATATTTATAGTTTTTAAATTTAACACTTTAAATATATAGTTATTTAAAGTTAGTATTAAAAAATGGTCATTTAGCCAAAGAAAACAGTCTTTAGGGGATGTAACATATTTGTGGAAGAAGAAGAAGAAGAAATAGAGATGGTTGATGAATGAGAGAAAAAATGGCGTATGAGAGACCATGGCGGTGGAAAAAAACATAATTATTAGTTTATTTTAGACATCACATGTTAACTTTAAAGTTTGCATCTTATATTTAGACATCTAGTGTTAAGTTTAACTATTAAGTGTTAACTTTGACAATTAGGTGTTAACTTTGACCACTGAGTGTTAATTTAACTATTAAATATTAACTTTAGCAATATGACTTTTAAAGATGATCGGGTTTAGCCAAAAATAATAGGCTTTGGATGATGCAGCAATAATTATAGAAGAAGAATGAGGAGGGATGGTTGAAAAGAGAGGAAAAATGACGCAAGAGTGACCATGATGATGAAAAAGATAATAATTAAGAAATAACGAGCTAAAAGAGAAGATAATAGTAACAAAGATAATAGTTGAGGAGAAGTAGGTAAAGAAGGAAAAAAATTTCATGGGATCATTAGAAAAGTAAAGAGAGAAGGGAGGTTGAGGTGTGATGGTAGTTTGAGGATAAAGAAAAGCCAATAGTTTCAATGCTCCCAAAATTATTTTTGGGAGCATCATTGGTAAAAATGTAAAATACATTCAGGGGCTGTTTGTTTGGTCCAAAAACCATAGAAAAAACCCCTAGAAAACTGACAGAGGGTATTTTTCATAATTTCCCTCATAATCAGGTGTTTGTTTTGCAAAAGATAAAAAGAAAAGTGAGGGAAAGATGTTGCGCCAGCTAGATATTTTCCCCATAAAATTTTCTCCTATTTTGAAGCCGATTACAGAAGAAAAGTGCATTTTTCTCTCTCGGTCCGAATCTAGGGCTCTCGAAATTTTTTTCTCCGCTACACCACAACTTGTTTTGGTCACGCCCTCTCTCGGATCATGCACATCCTCTCGTCCACCTTCCCTCCTGCCGTGAAAAGCCCCTCGTCCGCCTTCTCTCCCGCCGTGCAAAGCACACCGACGAGCTGACCCCAGAAATTTCTCTCACCTCTCTCTCTTGGATCCCCAAAACCCTAACCCTATTTCCCAATTGCTGCTTGGAATTCAATTGGAATTGATCCTCTAGTACGTTTTCAATTTTCTGGCTCATCTAATTTAGTTTTTGCCGGTTAATTTTGTGTTTAATCTTCTCTGTTTACGTTGATTCTCAATTATGCTATAATTTTGTATTAATCCTCAATGTTTGTTAATTTTCGTCATTTAAATTTGAATTATAACACAGTGATTGATTGGTTTGCGAGTGTTATACGTGTATTCATTTGCTAATTTTTCCAGCAATACAGAGAAATTACTTGTTAGTTTTAATTCTTAAAATTCATAGATAATTAATATTTGTTTTTTTATTCTTAGGGGTGTATATCATCATATTTTACTATGGCAGACAAACCAAGGTAAATTTTAGATAACTACCGTGAACTATGAGGGTGTTTGTATGTGGATACCCCAATCTATTTTTGTCAGATAAAACTTTCAAAAATTTCTTTCTAACTAAACTATAATGCATAACCACTTAGAGAAAGTTATCACATGATAAACATGAAATCTCTTGAATCCTATTTCAAATAATTTATTTGATCAAATTGTTTCACTTGGTCGGATGATCACAGATTTCCAGGATCGAGGTGATGCTGCAGGTTCAGCTCCTATAGATCACAATGGTGTTCCACTGGACAATGACATCCATATCGCAGTTGAGTTTGAAGAGGATGAGGAGGAAGAAGAGAGCGATTATGGTCAGGTACATCTCTTAATGATTTGGCTAATTCAGAATACTATTCGAAAATTTAAATATGGTTGATATATGCTTACCTCTCAATTTATATTAAAAATAAAGTATCTTATAAGGGTGGTAAGCACACCATGGTGACCATAGTCATGGTTTCTTTTTTTTTTCATTTGAACCAAATACTAGAAAATGAAGGAATCTATTCACACATCAATTGTTTTTTTTTTTCAAGTTGAACCGAACTAAGAAAAATAGTGGAAAATACTTTCGCACCATATTTTTTGGCGAAACAAATACAAGAAACACTTTTCATGAAAATGAAGATAATGTTGGATTTAATCTAATAAATCTAATTGTGGACACATATGATTAATCATTGTGTATTGCTATCGTTTCAGGATAACCCACTAAAGTGATCAATTAAGTTGGGTTAATGGGTATTTAAATAAGTCATGGGGTTATATGTGCAGATACCAGGTTGTAATTGTAATTTGTTGAGGGGCCAAATTGCAAAAGTACAACATCTATAAATAAGGGGTTATGGTCCCTAACCTAGGGTTACAACATTCTCTAATTCTCTTCACCCCCATCTAGAGAGAGAAGTTCGGATTTAGAGAAACCCTAAGGTTAGAAGATCATCAAAACCCAAATCAAGATTTCTACTATGGATTCAGGTATAAGCTTCCGCTCTTTTGATTATTGTTTAATCTCTTTGAATTAATCATAGCTATATGGTTTTAAGATCTCAAGTTTTAGATTCAACAAGTGGTATCAGAGCCATCTTTGATTTGTTCTTAGAAATTAAGATTAAAATTGGGTTTTTTGATCTTAAAAATCTTTGTTTTTTTATTAAAATCTGTTCTCGGATGAACAGTATTTTGTTCGGATGAACAGTGTTTTGGAAAATTTTTGGATGAACAGTATTTTGTTTGGATGAACAGTAACTTTTTGGAATTTTTTGGATTTTTCTTTGATTTTTCCTTCAATTTTTTCCGATTCTGGATCGGTTTTGAAAATAAAAATCAAAGTTTTTGTGTTTGTCGGCGGCGGTTTCAGTTTGAAACCCTAAGGGTTCGTGGCGAAAATTAAGGAGGTGGTTACCTCAAACGAACTTCGCGTTCGTTCAATTTTAACCGAGCTTCGCGCTCAACGAACCTCGCGTTCGTTCTAAGGTGAACCTCGCGTTCAACTCAGGTGAGCGTCAAGCTCAATTTTAACGAACCTCGCGTTCGTTCTAAGGTGAACCTCGCGTTCAACTCAGGTGAGCGTCAAGCTCAATTTTAACGAACTTCGCGTTCGTTCTAAGACGAACCTCGCGTTCGTGCTTCAGACGAACCTCGCGTTCGTGCTTCAGCCGAACCTCGCGTTCGAACTTCAGCCGAACCTCGCGTTCGAACTTCAGCCGAACCTCGCGTTCGAAATTCAGCCGAACCTTGCGTTCGAACTTCAGCCGAACCTCGCGTTCGAACTTTAGTCGAACATCGCGTTCAGTGAACCTCGCGTTCAAATTTTAAACGAACCTCGCGTTCGTTCTCAAAAACGAACCTCGCGTTTGTTCAGTACTCATATTTTAACGAACCTCGCGTTCGTTCCTAAGTTGAACCATGCGTTCATTTTCAGACGAACCTCGCGTTCGTGCTTAAGTGAGTCTCGTACTCAAACACAGTCGAACCTCGCGTTCGAATTCAAGCGAACTTCGTGTTCACTATGGTTAAGCCTCAGTTTATTCATGGGTCCACTATAGTATACTTAATTTATTAAGTTATGGGCCCTAATTAAGCTGTGAGACCCCAATTAAGTTTTTAGAAATTCAGTTGATTTAAATTCTTAATTTAAATCTATTTTGGTAGCTAATCAATTATTTGATTCAAATATAATGACACTAAGGTATTAAGGTTGTCTCTCACTCCAATTGTTTAATTGAAGCAAGAAGTTGCCAAAGTAACCTCTCTTGTGGAGATTGTTCATGAGGAATGTGAGATGTTTGTGTGTATGCTTTCGTGTAAATATTTAATCGGCCCAAAGGAAGGTTAATATTTATTTAGACTGTATACACATCTGCGATGATAAGCGTATGACAATTATAAGGTTTACATGTGAATAATGAATCGATCCAAAGATAGTTTCATTATTTGACATGAGTTATTGTCAATGTTTGATCATTGCAACAAGGTATCACTTACAAGTTAATATTACTGTCCAAAGACTTGATATTAATGTTGTGCCCGATATCTTGGATGGGGATTTGTCATTATTTGAATTTTATTGATTACTAAATATGGTTATTGATGTGAGCATCTTTTGTTTTATTTCAGCTAATGCATCTGCTGCAACAATTTCTGCTAACATCAACTCAATTCCCATGCTAAATGGGTCAAACTTCAAGGTTTGGAAAGAGAACATATTAATTGTTCTTGGCTGCATGGATCTTGACTATGCATTAAGAACTGAACAACCCCAACCTCTCAATGCGGATAGCACTCCTGATGCAAAGAAGGAGCATGAGAAGTGGGAGCGTTCAAATCGCATGAGTCTTATGATCATTAAGCGCGGCGTTCCGGAAGCCTTCAGAGGCATAGAATCCGAAGGGATTACTAAGGCTAAAGATTTCCTTGCGGAAATTGAAAAGCGTTTTGCAAAAAACGATAAGGTAGAAACAAGCACGCTTTTAGCTCGCTTGATTTCGATGAAGTATAAGGGCAAAGGAAATATAAGGGAGTACATTATGGAAATGTCTCATATTGCTTCAAAACTTAAGGCACTTAAACTCGATCTTTGTGATGAGTTATTAGTGCATATGGTTCTGTTATCTCTTCCTGCACAGTTTAATCAATTTAAAGTTAGTTATAACTGTCAAAAGGAGAAATGGACTCTAAATGAGCTCATTTCATACTGTGTGCAAGAAGAAGACAGGTTGAAGCAAGATAAGACAGAAAGTGCTCATTTGGCCTATGCCTCTAAGGATAAGGGCAAGAAAAGGAAGAATGATAAGGAAGCTACTAAGGGTCCAGTTGAGAAGAAACAACATAAGGATAATCAGGGTTGTTTCTTCTGTAAGAAACCTGGACATATGAAGAAGGACTGTACAAAATATCACGCTTGGCGTGATAATAAGGGTACGTTCCTTTCTTTGGTCTGTTCTGAGGTTAATTTAGCTTCAGTACCTAGAAACACTTGGTGGTTAGACTCTGGTGCTACTACTCACATAAGTGTTTCTATGCAGGGTTGTCTGAGCTACCGAAAGCCAAGTTATGTTGAAAGACACATCTTTGTGGGCGACGGTCAGTCAGTAGATGTGGAAGCAATTGGGCATTTTAGGTTGCTATTAGGAACTGGTTCTTATTTGGATTTAAAAGATACTTTTGTAGTACCGTCTTTTAGACGGAATTTGATTTCAGTTTCTGTATTGGACAAATCAGGTTATTCTTGTTCATTTGGAAACAATCAATTCAGTTTATCTTTTAATTCAAATGTTGTGGGAACCGGTTATTTAAGTATTTTTGACAACCTATATTTGCTTGATACAATTGCTTCTTATAATAAAACTTTGCATGCGGAATCGCGTGGTACTAAGCGTAAATTAAATAAGGAAAATTCGGCGACATTATGGCACAAGCGCTTAGGTCATATCTCAAAAGGTAGAGTTGAGCGTCTTGTGTCTGATGGCATTTTGGATTCCCTTGATTTTTCGGACTTCGACGTATGTGTTGAATGTATCAAGGGAAAACAGACCAAAGTGAAGAGATTAGGTGCCAACAGATCTTCGGATGTCTTAGAATTGATACATACGGATATTTGTGGGCCATTCCCTAAGGAATCCTGGAATGGTCAATAATAGTTTATATCATTCATAGACGATTACTCACGTTATGGGCACCTATATCTCATTCATGAAAAATCTGAGTCTCTGGACATGTTCAAAACCTATAAAGCTGAAGTTGAGAATCAACTCAACCGAAGAATTAAAACCGTTAGATCTGATCGTGGTGGTGAGTACTACGGCAGATATGATGGTTCAGGTGAACAACGTCCAGGACCATTTGCTAGATACCTAGAGGAATGCGGTATCGTCCCACAGTACACCATGCCGGGTTCACCTAGCATGAATGGTGTAGCTGAAAGACGAAACAGGACTCTTAAGGATATGGTAAGAAGTATGATTGCTCATTCTTCTTTACCAGAGTCACTCTGGGGAGAAGCACTTAAGACAGCAGCTTACATTCTGAACAGAGTACCAAGTAAAGCAGTTGCTAAAACACCTTATGAGCTTTGGACTGGTCGAAAGCCCAGTTTAAAGCACTTACATATTTGGGGATGTCCAGCTGAGGCAAGGCCTTATAGGCCAAATGAAAAGAAATTGGACTCCAAAACAGTTAGCAGCTACTTTATTGGTTACTCTGAACGCTCTAGGGGCTATAAGTTTTATGATCCCACACTAAGGAATATTTTTGAGACGGGAACAGCAACATTCTTTGAGGATGTTGAGTTTGGGAGGAGAAATAAGGTTAGAGACATTGCTTTTGAGGAGGAATTGGCTTCAGATCCAATCCATACAGTTACTTTTGACAATATTCAGGTTCCTATACCTGTTGTTGCTCAAGAAGTAAATCCGGAACCTCAAGATGACAATGTTGATCAACTCCCTGTTCCAGAAGAACAAACTCAACAACCTCAAGAACCAGTGCCATTAAGGAGATCCACGAGAAAAAGGAGAAATGCTATTCCGGATGATTATGTTGTATTTCTCCAAGAACATGAGGAAAGTAGTGGAATGTTGGAAGATGATCCAATCAACTTCCTTCAGGCCATGAAAAGTTCTAATTCTCAACAGTGGATTGATGCCATGAATGAAGAGTACAAGTCTATGCAAGACAATAAGGTTTGGGAACTTGTCCTGTTACCAGTAGGTGCAAAACCAATTGGTTGTAAATGGATTTTTAAAACCAAACGGGATGCAAACGGTAATGTGGAGAGGTATAAGGCACGTCTTGTGGCTAAAGGCTATACTCAGAAGGAAGGCATTGATTATACAGAGACTTTCTCTCTGGTTTCATCGAAAGACTCATTCAGAATAATCATGGCACTTGTTGCTCATTATGATCTTGAGTTACATCAGATGGATGTTAAGACTGCATTTCTCAATGGCGACATTGATGAGATGATCTATATGGTGCAACCAGAAAACTTTGTGTCGGGAGACCCAAAGAATATGGTATGCAAATTAAGGAAATCCATCTATGGACTCAAGCAAGCTCCTCGTCAATGGTATCACAAGTTTCAACAAATAGTTATCTCGTTCGGTTTTGAGATGAACATTGTTGATGACTGTGTATATCACAAGTTCAGTGGGAGTAAGTATATCTTTCTGGTTCTGTATGTCGATGACATATTGCTTGCCACTAATGATATAGGCATGTTGCACGAAACCAAGAGATTTCTATCAAAGAATTTTGAGTGAAAGATCTTGGGGACGCCTCTTTTATATTAGGGATCCAGATACATCGAGATCGTTCTCGGGGTATTCTTGGATTATCACAAAAGAGCAATATCGATAAGGTACTTAAAAGGTTTGGCATGCAAGACTGCAGACCAGGAGATACCCCTGTTGCTAAGGGAGACAAGTTTAGTCTCAATCAGTGCTCTAAAGGTAACCTTGAAATTCAGGAAATGCAGAAGATTCCTTATGCTTCGACTGTAGGAAGTCTAATGTATGCTCAGGTATGTACGCGTCCGGATATTGCGTACATTGTTGGGATGTTAGGCAGATACTTAAGCAACCCTGGTTTGGATCACTGGACAGCAGTCAAAAGGGTTATGAGGTATCTTCAGAAAACAAAAGGTTACATGCTCACATACAGAAAATCAGAAAATTTGGAGGTCATTGGGTATTCGGATTCTGATTTTGCTGGATGTCAAGATAGCAGAAAGTCTACATCAGGCTACATTTATATGTTAGCGGGAGGAGCTATATCATGGAAAAGTGTCAAACAAACACTAGTAGCTTCCTCCACTATGGCAGCAGAATTTGTAGCTTGCTATGAGGCATCCAATCAGGGAATATGGCTGCGAAATTTTGTCACGGGACTGCGCATTTTGGAAAAGGTTGAAAGACCACTAAGGTTATATTGTGATAATGAATCTGCAGTAATGTATTCAAATAACAACAGGAGCTCAATTAAGTCAAAACATATTGATATTAAGTTCCTGGTTGTGAAAGAAAGGGTACAGAGTGGACAGATATCCATAGAGAACATTGGGACAAACTCCATGATAGCTGATCCTCTTACTAAGGGATTGCCAGCTAAGGTCTTTCATGAGCATACTGCTCATATGGGTGTGGTAATATTTGAGGATATTATGATTTAGTGGGAGTTTGTAATTGTGGTGTTTTATGTTTGTTTGTATTGTCTGATCAGAATAAAGTTTTCAGTTAAGTCACTCTGTTACATTATGTTTGGTTTTGACCTCATTAAGGAGGACCAGTTGAAAATAGACATGTACTGATCACATTGCATGTAATTTTCATGCTGCACATCCATGATTGATCTATGTCGTTTGATTGTATTGGTATATGTGACCATTGATGGGTCGAGTCACGATAAATGTGACGAATGCCGCTTTGATCCTATATTGATATAGTCAATGGACAAGATTGTTCGGAAATACCTTTTCAATGATAGCAATTTTGAGCTCATAAGGTTACACACAATTTAAGGAATCATATGGTGTCCAAGTGGGAGATTGTTGGATTTAATCTAATAAATCTAATTGTGGACACATATGATTAATCATTGTGTATTGCTATCATTTTAGGATAACCCACTAAAGTGATCAATTAAGTTGGGTTAATGGGTATTTAAATAAGTCATGGGGTTATATGTGCAGATACCAGGTTGTAATTGTAATTTGTTGAGGGGCCAAATTGCAAAAGTACAACATCTATAAATAAGGGGTTATGGTCCCTAACCTAGGGTTATAACATTCTCTAATTCTCTTCACCCCCATCTAGAGAGAGAAGTTCGGATTTAGAGAAACCCTAAGGTTAGAAGATCATCAAAACCCAAATCAAGATTTCTACTATGGATTCAGGTATAAGCTTCCGCTCTTTTGATTATTGTTTAATCTCTTTGAATTAATCATGGCTATATGGTTTTAAGATCTCAAGTTTTAGATTTAACAGATAACACCAAAAAGTAAAAAAAAAATTATCTTTAGAAAAGAAAGGAATGCAACCAAATAGGACATCAGTAGAATTCGCTCTCTATTCGCCCTTTTATCGGTGCTACGCTTATGTGAAGTATTGCTGGCACTCCTGTAATATTTTGGCTCTGTTTGGCAAACTAGCTGAAAGCTACGAGATTATAGTTGAAATCTGTTAAACTACCTGAAAGCTGTGAAATTATAGCTGAAAGCTGTTAGCTGTGTAGCTAGCTGATTGACTAGAGCTGTTTGGCAAAAGTAGCTGTACAACTAGTTTAAATTTGTTAAATGACTAGAAAAACATGCAATATTATTGATATAAAATTAGAATTATTAGGGGCAAAAACAGAAGAAGAAATTTGGCAGCTCCTTCCCAAAGACAAACGCTACTTGAGATAGCTTTCCAAAAGCTACTTGCAAAACACACAATCTCCAAAATAATCTCCTCCTATTTTTGGTCACCAAATAGCTCTATTAGCTTATTGACAAAGTCAATAAGACACAAGCTCATAGATAAGATATTTTTTTGGTTGCCAAACAGTGCCTTTATTATCAAGAGTTGTTACAAAAGTTGATTTGTCATCTTCTTCTTCATCCGCGTTTATTGTCCCCTTGCCAAACAACCGCACAAGTACCCAGCTTCTTCTCAACCAATCCTATTTATTAATTAGAAAAGTTTCTTCGATCAAACCAATTACTCTATTTTACTAAGATTTACTTCTTTTTTCTTCTTATTTTCTAGGTTTTCTTTCATGATGCTGATGGGTGAAAAGAATTTGATAAATTTGGTAGATTTTCTATCAGCAAATTTTTAAAGCTTAAGAAATAGATTTCAAATTACCAAAAAAATTAAGATAAATGGGTCCAATGAAACCTTGATCATCTAAATCAAGCCCGAATCAATAATAATGTAACACTAGATAAACTCTAGCTTTTATAATAATGCAAAAAAAAATTCTTTGCTGAGATGGCAAACATGAAAAAGAAATTCGCAAGGTGGAAAACACATCGAGAAAAGTCAAGACGTGTAGCTCATGGGTTCTTAAAAAGAGGCATAGACACAATTGAAAAAAAGAAGGGTGGACAAAGGTAAAAGCCCATAAAATCACTGGAGATCTAAAACCAACTGACTACTCACAGTAGGTTTAGCAATTGTTAGGGCCCACTTGGCTAGGCCGTCATAGGCCCAGTGGACTGTTGGACCCACCTTAACCCCTTTGTCCTCGGAGAGCGGTTTGCCACGTCATCATGCCCCGTGTTCCCGCACGCCTTTCCTCACTTTTAGATACTCAGGCCCCTAGGTTCGAAATCATTACTTTTCCGACAAAACTATCACAAGAGGGCAAAAAGTGAAAATTCAAAAAAGTAGAATCAATAACAAAGTTACAAAACCAACCCCACCAACTTTCACATCTTACTACTTTTGTCTCATGGGGGGGGGGGGGGGGGGGGGGGGGGGGGGGGGGGGGGGGGGGGG